>JAVGWN010003069.1:0-10582 GCA_034552555.1 Semaprochilodus insignis | reverse complement strand
TCCTTATGTATTTTATGAATATATATACCTATATGTAATAATACTGTTCCCATGTACGTTATATATGGGCATATATATGCACCTATATGCAATAAAATATCTGACAGATCTATTATACATGATATATGTAATTATAAGTTATATATAGTACCTATGTAATGCAAATTTGGTACCTATGTAATAATAATACGGTCCGTATGTATTTTACGAATATATGTTGGATGATATGATTATATGCCTCATATATTTTATATATACCTATATGTAATACTATTGGGCCCATGTATGTTATATATGTAAGCACCTATGTGTAATAACAATATCCACCAAATGTAATGTAATAATATATATATATATATGCACCTATATGCAATAAAAATATCTGCCAGATCGGTTATACAGTACACATATGTAATAGTACCAATATGTAATAATAATCATATGTGCCGACATGTAATAATAATATGACCCTTATGTATCACATATATGTAAGCAGCTGTATGGGCTCATATGCCCCATATATGTTCTATATATGTAAGTACCTGTATACTGATAAAACGGCAGGTGAAGGTCCTGACAGCGTATGAAAACGAGCACTTCTCCATCACCGCTGACGAGTGCTGTATGAACCTAGACATTCCTACTTAGACTTTCTTTGACAGCTGATACACAATGCTGGCTGGACCCAGTTTCTATGGCGTGACAAGGGCTTTGTTTGAGCAGCAACTACACATGCATTCTACATTCTTCAATTATGGCTTTTATCAGGACTCCAATCAAACAGTCAAACGGTGCTCATTCTTTCGCGTGTGTGGGGTCAGTAGCAGCGCAGTACCAGGCACTGTTACAAGACGGCCTGACTGTTTGCCTCTCTGTTTACTCATGGCGGGAATCGAGTGTTTGAGGCAAGCTCTGGTCCCTGCTGGAGAAAAGAGAGCGAGCGAGAGACACGACTCCATCGATAAACAATGCGTCACTCCCCACCTCTTGTCCAAGACTGATTGGTTTTTAAATTGGGCTCCTTGTTCTTTCAGATTTCATAATGGACAGCCCTGCCTGGACTCTCTTTCTCTCTCTCTTTCCTTCTTTCTTTTAGCGCTTGTGTTTGTTTTTCAAAAGGCACCCGAGGTCTCAAAGAAGGGGAACTTTGGAGGCCGAGTCCTATCAGGCCGATCTGCAGCGTGGACGGTGTTAACATTGTGCAGGGAGCTGGTGGCCAGGCTCTGAAAGGCGTGGGAGATCGTAGCCGTCTTTGTTCCTCAGACAGACGCACTTCCGTGTAGTGTCCACGCAGCACGTATGCACTCGGTCATGACTGCAAATGGTTTTATGGCATGGCGAGCTGCTCCATGTTCTCAAAGATCGATTCCCGAAGCTGTAGAAGCTGGACCGGAGGAGGGGAGAAGGTAGAAAGTGGAAAGGAGGGACGTTGCTAGCATTAAGGCTAATGAATGAGGTTTCCAGGTGCAAGGTATGGCACCAACCTTTTCTCCTTTAGAGGCCTGATAAAGATAGTAAAACAAGGAAAGGCTTACTTAGGCCTGTCTCTCCATAAAACACTTCCTTATTCCTTTGAACTTGGTGCAGGTCATTGCTTTAGTGACTCCTACCTTTATTTATTTATTCACCTGCTTGTGTGTATCTGTTAAAAGGAAATAGGTTTAGATGGAAGGCCATCATTAGGAATACCTTCATTAGGAAGTATGTTAGGCCACAATACTCACTCTGTAGGTACTGTAGTACTACTCTTGTTTCATTGGCAAGTTTAATTTGGTGGAACCAATAAGGCTAAAGACCTTGAAGCAACCAACGCAAAACTGTCCAATCACATCTACTCCTCACCCAGAAGGAATCAACCAACAGGAATGAAACTTGGTGGGTAGCTTTGACACTGTGAGACCCAACAGCCACAATTGTGGACATTCAGTGAGCAGTGACGTCCTTCATGAGTCATCCTGTTAGTGCAGCACCATTGGCAGACGGCTGCACCACGCAGGACTACATGCACGCAGACCATTACGACGACTGTCCTTAACACCACGGCACCGTCACCAAAGACTGCAATGGTGTCGTGCCAGACTGTCATGGAGTGACTCAGAATGGCAGCGGGTCATCTTCAGTGACGAGTCCCGCTTTTGTCTTGGTGGAGATGACCAACGAATCCGTGTGTGGAGGCACCGTGGTCAGCACCAAGATGAACGGTTTGTTGTCACACGTTACACATCCAGAAGGCCTGGTGTCACTCCACCTCCACCCCACCGCACAATCTGCAGGAACTGTGTGAGGATATTCAAGCTGCATGGGATGGATTATCACAGGACACCATTAGGAACCTCTACAGCTCCATGCCGAGACGTCTGGCGTGTTGGGTTAGCAAACATGGCGGCCCAACTGAGAGACAGACTTCTGTATGTGTAGCTCAATAAATATTGATCATATCAGTCTAAATGTATCATCATTTATTATTATGATGTATTTTAATGACGTATTTCAGAAAGCTTACTTCGTCAGCCCAGCTTGGTAACACAGTATGGCTGGCGGGGTAGAACAGTGCTGGCATGCTAGCAGAAATTAGCGCCAGCGTAGAGGTGGGGTTATTTCCAAGTTTTGACATTTATGGCCCAAACTGAAGGCTTGGGCCCAATAGTCCTAGTCTACCACTGAATACAAGCAAAGACTGCAAGAACAACTGTTTAGAATGAAGTATGTTCTGATGCTTGACCCACTTTAATCATTAGCATGGTTTCATTGCATGCATTCATGTTAATAGAACAGGAATGGAATGAAATGGAAGTTCTTATTGGTCCAATTCTGTTTGTTCACACAATGTAAAAACTGGGCTATAAAACATGAAGCCACAAGTTCACAAACAAAGAAGGTCAAGAAAGGCAATAAGAGAAACTCAATGAGTGTGGAGTAGTTAGTAGAGTATTATCCAAGCCCCAGGACTACCTTTTCAGATGCCCCCTGGAAACCTCCCACTTGCTTCTCTGGCCATTGTGCCTGGTTTGTTTTGATAGTCTTCTAGCCATCATGATGGCTCTCCGAGGAGCCTGATGTTTAGAGAACACAACGAGGTCTCTGGGCCTGCCGAGAAGGCCGGGGCTCCTCCATCCATCCGATAGAGAGATCCCAAAAACAAGATATGCAAATGCTTTAACTGTGGGTCGTCTACTGAGATATGATATCACTGAGCAAGATTAGCCATGCAAGGATAACTACGGATCCTCCTTCGGCTAAGAAGACAGAATACGGTTTCACGTCATGGTGTTTGGTATCTAATCGTCACTGGACGAAGTGACATGACACGGTGACGGTGCAGGACATGACGCCAGCATTTTAGAAGAGACTTGAAGGAACGTTTGGGACCTTTAAAAACAAAAGTGATCGATCATCATTATCTAATCCTAGAGGACCCATATCCTGTCAGTTTAGGGGCAGCCGTGGGCTGCAGGTTAGGGAACCAGCCTTGTGATTGGAAGTTCACCGGTTCAATTGCCTTAGCCCACAGGACACGATTAAGGTGCCTAGGTGCCTTGGACAGGGCTGCCCACCACTGTGGGCAAGTGTGCTCACTGCCCCAAGGTGTGTGCAGTGAGTGTATGTATGGGGGTGTTTCACTGCATCGGTGGGAGGCCAAGTTCCTCTGGGTGTGAGCAATTGGTCAGTGGTTCTAATTTTAATTTTAATTTTAATTTTAATTCTGAATTAGAATTAGATGGCTTATCAGTGGTGGATAGTAACTACGTAAATGTAATTCGTTACTGCACTTAAGTAGTTTTTCCGTGTATCTGTACTTTACTGAAGTATTTCCATTTTGGACGACTTTGTACTTTAACTCCACCACATTTCAAATTCAAATATCTGACTCCACTACATTATGCAAATTATGCAAATCATTATGCAAATTATGCAAATATGTCCTTCCTTTCAGCTTATGTGTGCACAACAAAATACAACATGTCTAAACAAAACAAGCTTATTCATGGATTCTTAGTTACATGGAAATGTCCATTTCAGGCCTGGACTACATCAAGGACCACCTGGAGGAAGGTACTGCAGGTAAAGCAGGATGGGGTTAATGCAAACACTGACTGACAATCACACATCAAAGCATCAGTGAACAGATCAAACATGTTCTTCCTGACTTTGTGGGTAAATAGACCAAATATAGGAACATGTACACATGCACTGTTTCTGAATTTATACAAACACTATTTCCTTTATAGTAAATGTGTTTTGGCTGGTTTGTGTTTATGAACAGAGACCTACAGATGCGGTACAGTAAAGGAGAAACTCATTAGTGAACCTGTTTAAAGTTTTAAAGCTTTTATTAAACTTAAACTTGTAACTAAGTTGCAAATCAATCTTAAGCTGAAACTTTACTTGATTCCAAAAAGTTATTTTATAGTTCTAGCTAATGGAACCTGTTCTCCTTCAGTGTTCTGTGCTGATGATCATTTGAATAGACGTCAGTGTCAGACTAATTAATGAGCTTCTATTAAAGACTGGTGGACTGAGAGACACTAGAGTCTCTTCACCTACACTGAGCTGATTAAGAGTCTTGTTCCAGAAATGATAATAGGACATTAGAGCCATAATAAATCATGCTCCTGTTACTCTCCATACTTCAGTACATTTGAAGGTAAATACTTTAGTACTGTTACTCCAGTGGAGGACTAAAGGGAGGAACTACTACTGACACTGGAGGAGTAGTTTACCCTGGGGATCTCTACTTTAACTCAGATACAGGGTGTGTGTACTCCGTCCACCACTGTGGCTTATGTACCAAAAACAGCCGAAACCATTTTTGATTACCCCAGAATGCAATGAAACAGGCCCATTACCGTTACTGGGCCTTTAAGACTGATATATATGCAAATGAGCTCTGTTTTGACTGGCTGCCCTGTAGTGTGGCTCAATCTAAAAGCTTAAGCCAGACTGAAAACACTCTTTATGACATCAGTGTGAATGGGTGGAGCTAAACCACCATGGCCTGAATAAGCAAATATACGAATGTCAATGTGTTGGTTTTCGTGACATCAGAAAAACAGTGTCCGCTGTTCAGAGTTTTTTTTTTTCCCAAATACGTACTGGGAAGTGTTTTTGGGAACGTTAGCAGTGTTTACAAATGATGTCAAGCTCTATTTGGGGAAATGGAAATAATAATAATAACAATAATAAATATAATAAAAACCCATTTTCTGTGATGCAAGCTCTTTAAGACCAAATTAATTCTCCTGAAATGCCCCATATCATTCAAATCATCCTTCCTTTTTTGGAATAAAAGAATTCCAATTTTCACAACGTGTAATTTGCTCAAGGGTCCATATATAGGAATAAACTCAGTAACTTCAGGCTCCTGCAGATGGCGCTGCACAAGGATATAAATACCTGTGGGGTGTGAGTGACGGATCCATAGATTGGGAAGAGGCGGTACAATGCAGTGAATGTCTCGTTCCATGTGTGGAAAATGGCTCCAAAGCAGATGTTAATGATTGGCTAAAAGGAGTGACTGCATTTGGGCGTGCCAAAGACCATAGTGTGAAGGAAGTAGCTGAATCTGCAGGTGTGTGGAAGCGTACGGTCATACGGGTCTACCAGCAGTGGCTAAAATCCCAGTCTACAGGGAATTCTCCTCGGAATTGTGCCAGGGAAGGCATCCACCAAATCTGGCCCAACTCTCCAATTCTTTGATGCAAGAGTGTCTGAACATTGATGTGGCCTACATCCAGAAACTTGTCCAGTACATGCCCAATCCAATCACAGCTGTTATTGGTGCTTGTGGAGTTTAGCTCCACCAATTCACACTGAAGTTCTAACGTGTGAGTCTGCTTGAATGAGGCAAAATTCAGGGCAGCCTATTAGAACAGAGCTCATTTGCATATATCACTTTCAAAAGCAAACTAACAAAAACAGCCTGTTTAATTCTATGGGATGAAGAGATGGCTGAAAATGGCCATGTGAATATTATTATGAACCCTAATCGGGCCATAAGACCACCGAAATGGCATTAAACGGTAGAACATGGACCTCTTCAGAAAGAGCCATGTGTATTAGAAGGTGTGACTAATGACCCCTGTTTGGTACCCTTGCAAGGCCTGGCTGCTTTTAAACATTAATCTCTGATGACTTACTAAGCGAGCGCAGCTCAATTGTTCCTGGATGTTGACATGAAAAACAACACAGGCCACACATTCTCACCTTGCCCACTTCAAAGCTCCATCACCTAGGAACAATTGGCCTGCTTGTAATGGCAGTAGTTTTGTGTACCTGGCTGTGTTTGCTCCAGGCTTGCGAGGCCAAGCCGACAGCGGCATTCAAAGTGCACGAGGCTCCCTCTACACACACTCCGAGAGGTGCTATTGTACTCGTAGGTTACGTAAAAGCGTCTCTCACGCCAACAGGAGACAATGGTTCGGAGAGGAAAGTTCACTCAGAGGGACCCTAAACCCCACAGGTTTGGGGAGGGGGTTGGGGGGTTATCAAGTCCAACCCTTGGGGACCCACTGCGTTTGTTTGACCTCTTAGACTTCACAGGTGTCCACATTGTTTCATTTCTGGGTCAGCAGCTACAGCACTGCGCACAACACCACCTTTCTTTTGTTTTGAGTATCAAGGCACTTTTGCCATGGCTGAGGTTTCAACGATGCTTCATAACTAGCATGCTAAATCAAGCCACATGATTCCCAATTCTGGTCGTGAATTCTGGGACTATCCATTCCCTGCACACTTGCCTTATCATTCAGGAATTTTCGACAGAAAACTACGGAAAATGATAAGTATTTGTTGCTATTATTAAGGCCGGAAGCTGAAGTCTGGGAATTTAAAACGTTTTCCCTGCCCCAACGCACCTCATCCAGCTAATGAAGAGCTTGTGAGCCGAGTTGAGGCAGGGAATACTCCTAAGCTGTGGAGGGCCGTCGAGTTCCCTGTGGTCCCATAGATGAAGCCCCATGCTGGACAAAGTCTCAGCTTTCCAGTAGAAGCTCTGGTTTGGTTAGCAAACTAGCTAAAAGCTCACTAAGTTAGCTAGCTAGCTAAAGGTGGTGAGGTAGCTCATATTAGCATTAAATACATAAAGGAGTTTAGCTATGCTAACGTTCTTGCTGGAAAACAGCACAGGCTGAGATATTCCATGCTGGTTGATTTGGCTAGTCTGTTGCTGGTTTGGCTGGTCAACTAGCATAACCGTAGCAACATCCAAAATACAAAGTACACTGGTTTTGCTGGTGACCAGCCATGCTAGTATGTGCTGGGTTATCTAGCCTACTACACAGCTAGCATGCTAAAACTAGCAAAGTCCTGTGAATCCCAATCTTGGTGGTGAATTCCGGGAATACCCATTCCCTGCACGTTTGCCTTATTATTCAGGAACCATGTGTAAAACGATGGAAAATTATTAGTATTTGTTTGTATTGTTGACGCTGGAAGCTGGGACCTGCAGTCTGGGAATTTTAAAAGTTTTCCCTGCCCCAGCGCACCTTATCTAGCTAAAGAAGAGCCTGAATTAGCTGATGAGCTTAGCTGAGGCAGGAAATACTCCTAAGCTGTGGAGGGTGGTCTGGTGCTGGTTTGGCTGGTCAACCAACATTACCATACCAACATCCAAAACACAAAGTATGCCGGTTTTGCTGGTGACCATCCATGCTAAAATGTGCTGGTGTATCTAGTAGCATCAAGCTACCTTGCCAATGCTTTAGCCAGCCAGCTAACTCAGGTAGCTAGCTAGCCAGTTGGCCAATCTGGGATTCATGTCTGGGTCAGCAGCTACAGTACTGCACACAAGACCACCTTTCTTTTGTTTTGACTGGATATTACAGTAAACACATGAAGGGTGGTCTCTGACTTTTGCATAGCATGGCAGGCAGCATAAACAGAACTCAGATCAACCAAAGGCACTCCACCATGAGGTTTTAACCATGCTACATTGCAAAACAGTGTGTTAAACCAAGCCGTGTGATTCCCAATCCTGGTTGTGAATTCTAGGAATACCCATTCCTTGCACATTTGACTGTTTTCCCCTTCTATATAACATCCATGCTACTTCCGGCTAAAGCCTTCCCTTATTTGCCGTTGGATATTGTGGGCAAAAGCAGGAATAACACCCCAAAACCGTGCAGGACAGGGCCACTGTGCTAGGCCAACACTAGGGCCAGTTTGCGGTGATACTGTGTCATTGTGTCAGGTTGAAACACATGATCTACACACCTGCTTCCTCTTTTCCCCGTACAGCCTACAGATTTGCCATAGGTTCGCCGTAGACTCTGGAGTTCCTCCCTTTGTGCTTTTACTCTAGCCGGGTCCCAACAAGTGCTAGAGGCCCATATATCATGACACTTGCTAACCCCTTAACTCCTGCCCTTGAGGAAAACAAGGAGGCATTAAACGTCAGCTTTGACTTCCTCCGCTTTGTAAAAGACGTCTTTATGCCCGGCTGTTTATGGAGGGCCGGGATAAGGGGCCGCTCTCGGCTCTTGCAGTAGGAGGTGCTGATAGTGGATGGGCATCTGGGGAGCTCTTCAGCTGTGCGAGGGAGTTGGAATGAGCGTAAACGGAGCCGGACGGATAGAAGAGGCTTCTCAAGGCAACGGGAGATGCTCTGGGCGGATAAGGAGACACCTGCACACGTGGAGGACGTGGCCCGGGTCAGCACGAGGCTCAAGAACACGGGGCATCAATCAGTAACGCGGTTATATGAGGCCGTTAATGGTTAACGCAGCCCCCAGGACCGTGGCCCCTGAAACAGAGCCAGAGCAGAAGGGACTGCATCATCTGTATGGGTGGGGTGGTAATTAACACGTAACCTTCACTTTTAAGGCTTCAGAATGATTAGGCTGGAAATCAACACATGAACTTCATGCATAATTAAATCATTAAGGTGTGAATAAAGTCAGTCAGACGGATTTAATGTGGAATACTAAGAAGCAGGATGGTTCACAGTGGTGCTGATGGGAACCAGACGTCTGAAGAGTTCAATGCAAAATGGATGGAAATTAATTTGACTTCAGTTTTAGCCTTTTGCCTTTTTAGTACTTGGGTATATATATATGTGTGTATATGTGTATATATACACAGTCATCATCAAAACAACAGTTACAGCCAGCAGGAAGTGTCTGATTGTGCAATACTATAAAGGTGACCAGGAACAATAAATGATGATCAGTTTAGACTGATATGATCAATATTTATTAAGCTACACATACAGAAGTCTGTCTCTCAGTATGGCATCAGGCCACCATGTCCGCTAACCCAACATGCCAGATGTCTCGGCATGTAGCTGTAGAGGTTCCTAATGGTGTCCTGTGATAATCCATCCCATGCAGCTTGAATATCCTCACACAGTTCCTGTAGATGGTGCGGTAGGGGTGGAGGTGGAGTGACACCGGACCTTCTGGACGTGTGACGTGCGACAACAAACCGTTCATTATGTTTATTAATCACTTCCTGTTAGTAAGAAACGGTGTAGTATAGGAGTATAGTAGAACTCCTAGTATACACTGTGTAGTATTAGTGTGAAGTACACAACTGAGATATACATATATATTGTATATCACTATATATATACTATTAAATATTCACTGTACATATATACTATTAAAATTGGCACATAAGTAATAAATGCACATTCAGTGCTATTTACATTAATCAACTACATTATTACTTTATTTATATATTTTTATGTGTGTGTATGTATATGTTTGAGCTAAATACTTTGTAAGTATATATATATATATATAATATATATATATATATACTAAATACTTCATGTTCATATATATATACTTCACATATACTAAAAACTTCATATATATATACTAAGTATTTACCTCAAACATATTTTTTTTCCATATATACTAAATACTTAATGTATATATATATATATACTTCATATATACTAAATACTTCATATATATATATTTTTTCCATATATACTAAATACTTCATATATATATACACACTTCACATATACTAAATACTTCATATATATATACTAAGTATTTACCTCAAACATATACATACACATACATATATATATATATGTACTTCATATGATACTTCATATATTTTTTTTTGTGTGCATGTATTATGTATATGTCCGAGCTAAATACTTTGTAAGTATATATATATATATATATATATATATATTCTTCATATATACTAAATACTTCATATATATATATATATATATATATATATATATATATATACACACATGATGTCATGCTTAATACTTCATATATATATATGATTAGCACTGGTGTGGAATTGAACACATAAGTTTCTTTATCTTCAGGTCTTTAGCGTTCACCAAAGTGAATTATATAGGGTACTCAGGTGGGCATGTGGGACGTTTATTGGTGTAAATAATGACTTTATAGGTTTTCAGCCTCGACTACTGCTTGTATAGCAACAGGTTATAGCTCTGCTTCCATGTAGAAACGGCCTCTTTCACACACCCACACATACACATGCCGCTCTGTCTTACCTCCCAGGGTCAGAGCAACGTGATTACAGACCATTTATCTCCCACCGCTCCCCCGAAACGGCCTTGTGGCTCCGGGGCAGAGAGAGAGAGAGG
>JAVGWN010003067.1:582-10584 GCA_034552555.1 Semaprochilodus insignis | reverse complement strand
TTACAAAACCTGACCAAGAGTGGCAAGCTCCAAGACCTGACCAAGAGGGGCAAGCTCCAAGACTTGACCAAGAGTGGCAAGTTGCAAGACCTGACCAATAGCAAGCTCCAAGGCCTGACCAAGAGTGGCAAGCTCCAAGACTTGACCAAGAGTGGCAAGTTACAAGACCTGACCAAGAGGGGCAAGTTCCAAGACTTGACCAAGAGTGGCAAGCTCCAAGTCCTAACCAAGAGTGGCAAGCTCCAAGATCTGACCAAGAGGGGCAAGCTCCAAGACCTGACCAAGAGTGGCAAGTTCCAAGACCTGACCAAGAGGGGCAAGTTCCAAGTTATAAGACCTGACTCAGAGTGGCTCAAAGCAGAATACAGGCATTTTAGAAGCAAACTTCTGCATCTCTTCAGCAAAATCCACTGATCCAACAAGACATGGCCATGAAGGAACTGAAGATCATCCTGAGCATGGTTCGAGCTATTCTTAGAAACACTGCTGATGAAGTGTGCTCACTGCCCCCTAAACCTTCAGACACCACCACAACTATCCTGGCTGATTAGCTGCATTTGGTGTGAGGAGCAAACCTGCTAAATACAATGCTTCGCCAAACTATCACTTGTTGTAGCTCTCCCTGTAGGAGCTGGCCAAGCCTGTGGTTCCTCAGAACAGCATCTATCCAGGAGAGAGAGCTTCACCCCACCAGACCACCAGAGGAACGCTGCACTTGCACTCTACACACACTTCACAGCCCTGTGGGGTTTGGAGGCTCCACACAGTCACAGAGTGCAGGATTAAATGTGTCGTCCTCCTAAAACACACTCTCCGCTCTGCTCCAAGATGCGTCAGCTCTGTGACTTTTCGACACAATTCCCAAGTTTATTTCCTCTTCCTTCCGTACCTCCAGTGGCCTCCGTCTCAGCAGAGCAGTTAAACCCCCGGCTTCCTCTCTCCCTGACCACAGTGCTGGTCAAAGTGAAGGTTTGCCGTGGCTAGTTTATTTGTGTACAATTGTTCAATTGTGACCTGTTAACCAGGTCTGCCTCCATCACACGATGCTACCAAGCTGGGTGGGTGAAGGCTAGCACGAGCTTCCTCCGAGACCGGGGAACTCCACCACAGTTCAAACTACTAACATCTCGTACGGTGTGTGAACACCGCAAGCCACGAAAGCAGCACAGCGACCGAGGTTATTCATTTTCAATGATAGTCAGCGACATTCATCGACGCCCAGAGACGCAACCGTAAGCGTTGCACAGTGGGCGAGTCCAGCGATGCAATCAAGTTCTGCCCAACTCAACTTTATGCAAATGAGCAGTGATGCACAGTGTTGACCACCAATCAGAAAACAGGTTCTCACGTTCCCTCAAAGCCACTCTGCTGACTTTGGTTCCTCCTGAAGATTTGTTCTTTTTGCCATATGGAGGAGAGACTCAGCATTCCTGTGTCCAAATATTCCGTCTTTTATGATGTGTCCTTAATTATATACTAGGCATTAAGTTTTCTTGTTGGGGTTCCAGGTGAGCTGACGTAGGTTTTTATGGGCCGCTAAGCAGCTTTATCACTTGCAATGTGCTCTTAGGGATTGACCCCCAGATACGGATGGTAATGCCATACCGGGGGTTGGACTTTCAATCTTCCAATGATAGGGCCAACCGTGAATAAGAGGTACTGAGTGATGATTTAAGCATGCAGTTAGCACAATGCTAACTTGTGTACATAAGCTTGTGCTAGCCACATTAGCCTCATGGCTATATTTTGCCAAACTATTAAGTCAACTAGCATAAACTAGACATACACTACATTACACTCCACCTCTAAACCCTCGCCAGACGTAGACAGTTGCAGCATTCAGAAACTGCAGTGCTGCTAACATGCATCTGAGGCTTATAACAATTAGCATTTCAGGTACGATACTAGAACAGAACTAAAGTCATATCCTAACCTATATAACACATGCATGATGCTTTACTCACCTAATTGGGTGGAATGGATGACATTCGTGTGTGACTAGCATTTAAAGGGCTGACCCGCAGTTTGCCAGTAGGTGAGCAATGTCACATGACCTTGTTAAACCAATGAAATGCAAGGCATGTCTTTTGACACGGACGTGAGTCAATGGCACACACAATATTGTTGGCGAGTGAACATTTTAAATAGTTCATCCCGAAAAGAGGACTAATAGGCGTCCGTCCAGGTACTGCACCGGATGGAGGGCTGGGAGTTGGAAAACCGGACTGTCCGGCCTCGTGTGGCCACCCTACCTGCTGCCCCCGGACGGGATGATGTTTGGAAGTCATTTTCTAAGACTGGAAAAGAAGGATAACGTGTAAAGTCCCATAAGTTAGGACTGTGTAAGAGCTTCTTCCTAAAGCTGTCCAATCAGCAGCTTGGGCCACTCTCACCTGACTCACCTGCAGGGGACGGCGCGTGAGTGACCGAGCGTAATGTGCTAGGATGGGCTGTTCACGCACACAGATGCAGACACATGCACAAATCACACCCTGACATAAATCTCTGCTGTCAGCCTTTTAGCGGCAGTCAAGCTGTGTGAGCTCTTTCAGATTCGGCTTGTAACGACCCCATTAGCGCTCTGCTAACACAACACTGTCCGACTGAGTCACGTCCTTCAGCTACAGCCAGGGGTTAGCAAGCTAGCCTGATGCAACCCACCTTTGAATTCCGCAACAACCAACCAAACCTGGGGTGAGGGAGATCAGGAGGTCACGCTGATGAAGGGTATATGCTGTAGGTTCATACTCCACACCGTAAACAGAATACACCGGGATGTTGTTTTCATGGGTGGACATATGTGTAGTTTGAGTCGTGTGCTGGGGGTTAATTTCATATGTGCGATTGCAGACTTGTATGGAGTGATGTAGGTACGTGTAGTATGTACAGTGCTAATTGGTGTACATAAGCCAGAGGTGCCTCCTTTCTTTAAACACCGCTGCAGGAGCTGCAGGAGCTGTAGGAGCTGCGGTACTGCAGTAAGGGGCTGCAAGGTTGAGTTGACTCATGATTCAGTTAAAATGCTGCCCTGCACCCTGTGGTCCTCCTCTAAGTCTGCACTCAGGTGACATCACCTATAGTGCACGAGTCCTCGAGAGCACCAGGTTTAAAAGCGTCCAGGCGGGACAGACTAGGCTTTTATGACCCTCCTGTGATGTTGCCTGGTTGTTGGTGTCTTCCGGTTATCATACAGGACATTTATTCTTCTCCACCACGACGTTCCCGAGTCACAGAGCTTGGATCGGTAACACCTGATGGTAAAAAGGAATTGTGGGTAATTGAGGGTGCTGCTAAGTCTGCATTATAGCGGTCCTCCCCGAAGGGCTTAATAAGCACGCTTATGAACACCCTTTAGATCGGCTCACTGAGAAATGGGACACCCTACAGCCTCCTGGTCCTCATAGTCATGTGCACATGAGGACTACGGTGTGTCGTTTTGGACCGGGCTTCTGAGTCACCAATGACTTAAGGGTGAGTCCAAGTTGAGTCGTGAGCCAAGTAAAGCGTCTAGTGATTGAGTTAAAGCTGGAGTGGGTGATTTTGTAGAAACTAGGAAGTGTAAATCCAACCAGAAAGACCCACCCCCCCACCTTCAGCCCTCCTTCTAAAGCCCCTCCCCTAAAACAACCTCAACCTCAGGTTCTCAACCTGTCCCGCCCCGAGGCCCACCGGACAATAACTTCAAAGCATAGTGGACCACCGGAAAACTATCATCAACTTTTGCTCCAAGTTACTCCAAGAAATCTGGTTCAAGAGAAATTCTGATCTGTCCAAATTCAAACTGGGCTGTGAAAGCTCCCTGAGAAACCTCTCCGGCTAGCCAGCGGCCATGTGGCCTCAAACTGGAGACGTATAATTAGCCTGATACTGTGACGTGTTTATTAGAACATGAGTACATGTATTTATACTAATATGCTTCACATAACACTAATACGGTTATATTTGATGTTTACGTCACACTACAATCTACTACCTCCACCTGAGTACAGGCACATGGACCACTATAGGGGGCTTCATGGCCCACTGGTGGTCCACGGCCCACAGGCTGAGAAACCCTGCCCTAAAACACATGAACACACATGACCAGACTAGCCACAGACAGAGGGCGCTGAAGAGAGCACAGGTGAGATCAGAGATAAACACAGCCAGCTAGCTAGCTTATAGCTTTACCACAGCAGCTAGCTACACAGGTAGCTAATAACAAACCCCCACATACACAGAGCAGATCAGATAGTTACCTGTCTAACAGCAGCCTTTCCAGGCCTTTCCACACCCTCCAGCTCCTCCACCGATGTCCACTCTAGTTTGCCCTCTGGCTTTGTCCAGCCTCTTTTACCTGAAGGTCTTTTCTGCCTCCATCTTCCTCTTCTTTACTCGTTTAACAGCTCCAGCGGTTGTAACTTTCTCTGCCATTCTTCCAGACTTCAGTGACGTGCGTGTGTGGAGTCTCTGCACACGTGCAAATGAGTAGGTGTGCAGCACAGGTGCATGTGGGAGGCAGGTAGGTGGACAGTATTTTGGTTGTAGCCATCCAGTCTTTTTGTTCGGTCCGAGTGAAATGAGTGGGCGGGGTTTTTACAGTCCTGTGGCAGATACAGGTGACTCTACAGATGTCTGAGTCAAGACACAAGTCAGTAAAATGGTAAAATGGCGGACGGTGATGCGATGGCGGCTGCGGAAGTGTTGGGACCAGAAGTGGTGCATAAATGTGAGTACAACCCATAAACCTTCGCTGGAGCAGCCTATCAGAGTACAGCTGGGTATGACATGGGCTTCATCACTTCCTGTTAGTAAGAATTGATGTAGTGTGCTAATACTGTGTGTACTAGCCTGCAGAACCCACTCTATTAGGATCAGGACAGAGTGTATGCTGTGTAGTGTTAGTGTGTAGTACACAGGTGAGACGCAGCCCAAGTCATGAGTCAGTTAAGGGCAAAACTGAGTCGAGTCGTGATTCACTTAAGGGTGACCCTCGTGATTCAGGTTAGGGTGAATTAAGTTGAGTTGTGAATTAGTTAAGAGCGACTTTACAGCTATTTCCTACGTGTTTATTCAGTGTTTGGTAGATTCAGTGTTTGGTAGATTCAGTGTTTGGTAGTGCCGAGTCCTGCAAAGACAGACAGGCTCTCTGATTGAAGGTGGACACAGTGACCTAATAGGACCTGCCACCAGTTTACTGCCGTCTTTGTTCATGATCAGTCGGAGTGAGTGGTGAGCGGGCCGAGGCCGCATGATCAGTCTGACTGAGTGGTGAGTGGGCCGAGGCCGCATGATCAGTCTGACTGAGTGGTGAGCGGGCCGAGGCCGCATGATCAGTCTGAGTGAGTGGTGAGCGGGCCGAGGCTACAGCCGGAGTTTATAGTCCATCATCCCGCTTGTCATTGGTGGCAACAATAAATGGAGCCCTCGTTTCTAGTAAGGACATTCTGTTTACACTCCAAACCACAAACACAGGCCGGACCCGGCGATGGACCCTGGAACTGTCACTGCGTTCATTCACTCCGCTGTATATCTGCTCCTGCTGTCAACCAACGCACACTCCTCCACAGCTTCACACTGCTCTGCCTTCACCAGTGACTGGGTTCACCATGGCTTTTAGAGAAGGCTGTGAAAAGGTTCTCCACACGGTGGAACAAGAACCACAGACAGGAAGATGGACATCAGTGAGGCTGAATGTCCGAGCCAGTGCACGTCAAGCACTGTAGCTACAGCATTGAGCAAAGGTCAGGGTGAGGGTGAGTCCAAGTCGAATCACGATTCAGTTGCGAGTCCAGTTGGGAGGTGATTCAGTGATTCAGTTAAAGGGGAGTCGAGTCACGATTCTGAGTTCATATGGAATGTTGATGATGGAAAATCTGGAAAACCTGGAAATAATACGTTTCTTTGGGGGACTATTTTACCTCCCAGCGCCCTGCAGCATGTATCCCTCCACCATGAATGGAGTTTAAGGCTGAAATCTTCTCCAGACTATCATAAACAGTGTCTCAGACATCAGGCAGCGTATTCAGAACCACCTCATGTAGGAACTTTCTGTGAGGGAGCTTTTAGAGGGGGACGCCTGGTTACCTTCACTGTGAACAGTTCTGACTATATCTAGAACCGAGCGTTTCACACCAAACCACTCTGAATGCCTCTGTTTAATTATGCAGGGATTTGTTGATGAATAGCTGGAATTCCCGCTTTGTTATTATTGTAACATGGGAATCACCCCATTCCACTGGTTTACCTCTGTCCACTGGGTGGAGCTACCTGTACAGGTGATGGCAGTTCAAACAGGAACGGTCTGACTCCGCTCCACTGGGCTGAGGTTGGAGGTCCTGAGAGCGGGCTGTTTGTGATGTTAGTGGTGTTGCCGCATGGTTAAGCAGAGCTCTGCGTGTGAACGTGATGAAGACGCTGGAGGCTGTGGATCTTCTGCCTGGACTCTCTGCCAGCTGCAGCGTATTTATAGAAACACAAATTACAGCCAAGAACCGCTGCAGCTCAGACGGATCCACAGGTCACTGCTGAACACCACAGCATCATACACATTCAGTTCCTGACTTCATCAAGAGCTCCTCCACCTTTAACACACACACACACACACACACACTGCAGTGACACTGACAAGGTGCTGGCGTGCGTGGATCAGGCACTGTGTCCACTCACTGTCCACTCTATTAGACACTCCTACCTTGCTGCTCCACCTTGTATATGTACAGTCAAAGACGATAGCTCATCTGCTGCTGCACAGTGCAGTGATGGTCATCCTCTAGTCCTTTATCAGTGGTCACAGGACGCTGCTGCCCACAGGATGCCACCCACAGGACGCTGCCCACAGGACGCTGCCCCACAGGACGCTGTTGGCTGGATAGTTCTGGCTGGTGGACAATTCTCAGTCCAGCAGTGACACTGCTGTGTCTGATCCACTCACACCAGCACAACACACACTAACACACCACCACCACGTCAGTGTCACTGCAGTGCTGAGAATGATCCACCACCCACATAATACCTGCTCTGTGGTGGTCCTGTGGGGGTCCTGACCATTGAAGAACAGGGTAATACAGTACACAGAGAAACAGATGGACTACAGTCTGGAACTGTACAACTACAGAGTGTCCTATATGGTCAGTGGAGCTGAGAGAGTGGACAGTGAGTGTAGATACAGGGAGGGGGGCCTGATGAAGTGACCAGCTGGTGTATGGATTTCATTTACCCTAATATTATATAACAACAAAAATGTGTGTGTGTGTGAACGGCAACACTAACTGCTGCTGATTTGACCGGAAGATCTCTCTCACACTCACTCTCTCTCTCTCTCTCTCTCTCTCTCTCTCACACACACACACACACACAGAGGCCCTCGGCCTTTTAAAGGTTCTCTGAAGGAAGCATGCGGTAAATATTGAATTTGATTTTGTCTTTTCTTAGCGCAGCAGCATCAATATTTTATACACTTTTTCATTTTTTGTGAATTCCAATAAAACATTTAAGCGCACGTGAGAGACACACACGCGCACACACACAGTGTGTACATCCACAGATGTGAGTGGACAGTGTGGACTGGAAGATATATATATAGATCCGGTGTGTGTGGTGTGGTCAGTTGGGTCAGTCAGACGGTCACTTGTTAATCTAGGGCTGATATAAACAGTGTGTTCTGTAACAGTGGGATCTGTGTGTAATCTGAGATTAGGTGACCGCGGGTCATTCATACACCCTGATTAACTCTGAGCGCTGGCTCATACAGCCGAACACGGCGCTGCTCATTAATCCACAAACACAAAACAAACAGCCACTAATACAGTAAACCCTCCTTCAGCAACAGACTGAAATATGAAGCTTATTCTGAGGAGAGTGAGTGTGTGTGTGTGTATGTGTGTGTCTGTGTGTGTGTGTGTGTGTGTGTGTTAATGACTTTATGATCAGCCTGATAAACATTTTAAAGTCATGAGAATTAATCTTCAAACGTGTCTGAAAAAGCTGAACTCCAGAATCAGCGCTGCCAGATCAGCCAAACCTGCGGTTTAACGATGGGATCTGGAAATCTAAGCTGCAGGTCGGACGTGCGCAGGATATTACCTGTATCCACTTCCTACCCACAGTGTATTCCATCATAACACGTCACTGTAATATACCACACAGCAGGCACTCGGGTTTAGCCGGGAGGACTTTTCCCAATCTTATAGTTGGAATACCTGCAGCTAAACGTTCCTGCTAACGGTTAAATCCGTCCTGCACATTAGCCTGGAGGACTTATACCCCATTCCTCTGTAGGGAACAGCTCCAACTCTGGGCTGCTGGTGGGTTTCCTCCCATGAGCTGCTCACTTCAGGTCCTTCCACAACATTCCTACTGGTTTAAGATCAGGACTTTGACTTGGTCGTTCCAGAACATTAGCTTTGTTCTTCTTTAACGGTTCTCTGGTAGAACCACTTCAGTGTTTAGGGTTGTCCTGCTGCATGAACCATGTTCTCCAGAGATCCAGCTCCTGGATAGATTCCTGATGTTCTCCATTAGAATCTGATAGTTTAGTCCAGGATTCATTGTTCCATCAGTGATGGTGAGCCGTCCTGGTCCAGATGCAGCACAACAGGCCCAAACCATGATACTACCACCACCATGATTCACAGATGGGATAAGGTTCTCATACTGGAATGCGGTGTTCTCCTTTCTCCAGACAGAACGCTCCTCATTTAAACCAGAAAGATCTATTTTGGTCTCCACAGAACACTGTTCCTGTAGCTGTTCTGGCTCGACCATGTGATCTTTAAGTGAGGTTCTGAGGTTCTTTCAGGAGAGCAGTGAGGTTCTCTACCAAAGCTCAACAAATGCTGCTTAGTTTGCTTTGAAAAACGTGGCCAATAACAGATTATCTTTTGATCCACTTCAGTTTTATTTCTACATCATTTTCTACAGCTGTCGTGCTCAGTACAGTACAGCGTCTGCTCACTCTCTGGACCAAAATAAATCTGAAAAGCCGTCAGGCATAAAAATAAACAACCATTTTTTTTTTTTTTATTTATTTAAAGTGTTTTTATTCGCTGTATTTCACTGCACTGTTAACAGTTCCTCCAGTTACACATGTGTTTTAATGTGTTATTAAAGATAAAAAATAGAATGAATCAGACAATCTGGTAATGATGAAATTCCCAATCAGCTGTGGAAGAGTCCAGTCATTAACAGAGGTCACCAAAAATGGTAAAAGTGGTTTTGATTTCCGATTGGAGAAGAAAATGAAACAGCAGATCAGCAGTGAGAAGACCAGTCGTGTGGAACTGCTCCACGCTTTCTATTAGGAACAGCAGACACTCATCTCTGTTCATGTGAAGCATCAAGACACTCAAGAACTTCTCCACCGCTGCTCTGAAAGCACAAGGCGACGGGCGGAACACAGCAGAGGAACCGAAGCAGAAAGGTCCCGCAGGTCCTGCAGCGTGTCGACACCACCTGCACACTCAGATTAACCAATACACATTCACAAACCAGACGAAGAGCAACAATCACCAACAGAGGAGTTCAGCCTGCTGGATGGCTGGTTTTCAAGGATGCTGGAGATCAGAGGAACATTCAGCAGATACTGGAACCACTTCACACACTACACTGGCTGATCTGCAGCAGTGCTCATTACCGCACGGGAGGAACACACATGAACAGTCCTGAACACACACACACACACACACGGCGCGTTCAGGCTGAGTGACCAGTCAGTCTCGTTACTGCCCTTTCCTGATCTGCTCACGCTGCTGATCCTGAAACGGCTTTGAGTCCTCCCACGGCCGCGGCCCCCGAATATTCCTCCATCCGTCCAGATCCAACTCCTTCATCTTCTGCAGGAACACAGACAACAAATCACATGAATTGAGTGTTAAAGAGAAATTACTACATTCATAACACGCAGAGAGAAGTCATATCGCCCCCTACACTTCCTGTAGTGTATTACGGTCTGTCAGAATGAGCGTGTGGGTCATATCGCCCCCTACACTTCCTGTAGTGTATTACGGTCTGTCAGAATGAGCG
>JAVGWN010003066.1:0-10585 GCA_034552555.1 Semaprochilodus insignis | reverse complement strand
GATACAATCACACAGCATGGCTGCTACTTACAGGCTGCTGTTGGGGTGGTGATGCTAATAAAGGTGGAGCTGCTCCTCTCTTCAGTCTCTTCAGGGTCAAACGCTGAGCGGAGCTGCTCCATATTGTCCAAGAGTTCGGGAAACTGTGAGTGAAATGTGCAGACTGCAGGATTAAAGAAGTTCCTGTTCTGCAGCTTGTTTTGTGAATTTATCATTCCACCTTAAATGGTGCCGCCGGAACATTCTGGCGCCCATACAAACTGCAGCATTTAAGGTGGAACGGAACGTTGGATTAGGAAGCTGGTGAATAGGAAGCAACTTCAGCCTGGTTTAAAGATGAACATCAACCATGTACCACTGACACTTGGTTTCCTTGGGAAGGGAATGAAAAGTGCCGACACCTACTTCCCAGCCTGGAACGCTGGATTTCTCCACATAGTCCGCCACTGTGGTTGCTGTAGCTCCATTATGGTCATATGTAAATGTTGGGCAGGTGAGGTATCTTTGTACCGCTTCTTGCTAATTATTGGAAACCAATAAAACTGTCTTTCTCACAGTTGTTTGCGTCGACGCGGCGGGACTACGAGAAGCTGCAGGATGACCTGGGACGTCTGCAGCACGAGCACCAGGCGGCCAAGGAAGAGGTGAAGGAGGTGCTGCAGGCTTTGGAGGAGCTGGCAGTGAACTACGACCAGAAGAGCCAGGAGGTGGAGGAGAAAGGGAGGTCCAACAAGCAGCTGAACGAGGAGCTGGCACAGAAGACTGTAAGTGAAGGGAGAGAAGACAGGAGGCGAGAGTAGCTTGTGAAGCACTGATGGAGCTGGATTAGCTTCCACATAGCAGGCTGTGTAATGTCAGTTATAGAGTAGAGCTGACCTGCGGCTGCAGTTCTGAAGAGTCTGTGTGTGTCGCTGCACTCTTATTATAGTATAAGATGTCATATGTGCTCTATCGTGAACCCACAGGTGTCTGAGGGGCCCTCAGTTCTGCTACATTATGTAGTATAATGTGAATATATAAGCAAATGTCACAAATCTAGCCTCCCATATCAAACCATGAAGTGAACATCACTGGGAGGAGCAAGGGGAAGATTAGAACCCTTGTTGGCAATTGTGCTTCCACACAGAGGAACTCTACCTCCGCGTTTAACCTATCCGTACAGTGAAACTAGTTAACACACACTAGGGGGCATTGAGCACACATGCCCAGAGAGTGGTGGGCAGCCCTATCCCTGGTACCCAGGGAGCAGTTGGGGGTTACTTCAGTCATGTCCTTCAATTCAGGGAATTGAACCGGCGACCTTCCGATCACAAGGCTGGTTCCCTAACCTCCAGCCCATGACTGCCCCGACATGTGCCTACACCAGCCATTCAGATGACAAAGATGGCATCGGCTGCGAGAAGCCAGTACTGCTGTGAGCCACTCTGCCACGGACCTCGGCTCTCTTTCCTGAATTCCCCTTGGCCATCTGCTGGCTCCTTCCACCGATGGAGCTCAGACCTGGATAAACTTTCCCACCCGACGGTTGCCTTGTTTAGCTCCTCCAGATGCTGCTGTCATACCAAGTTCTCCGTCCTTGGCTCTATTACAGTTCTCATGTCACCGGTTCAGAATTTGTCCTGTTTTTTTTGGGGTTTCCATCCTTCTCGCTCCAGGCAGGAGCTGCCCAGAATTCCAGCACATGTTGCCAGAGTTCTCTCCCCTCCCTCAATCAGTTTTCCCTCATACTACAACCACCATATAAGAGGCATGATCCAAACTAACTCACTCATCATCATCACCGCTTATGCTCCTGGGACAGAGGGTGGAGGGGGGTGGATGTTGATGTGTGCTGGAGCCTATCCCAGCGCTCATTGGGCAGAAGGCAGCAAACACCCTGGACAGGCCGCCAGTCCATGACAGGACACACATGCACACTTACACCTAGGCTCTCGCCAACTAGCTGCGTGTCTTTGGACTGTGGGAGGAAACTGGAGCAGGCAAATAAACACCCGGAGGATGGGGAGAACATGCAAACACCACACGGAAAGGACCCTGCTTGCCCAGCTGAGGAACCGAAGCCAGACCCTTCTTGCTGCGAGCCAACAGTGTTACCCACTGCTCCACTGTGCTGCCCACAACTATGCTTGTAATACCAAAATATGCATTCAGATATTTTGAGGAAGTACAGGAGGAAGTAGAGGAGTACAGTCTGAACATGTGTAAGGAGTACAGTAGAGGAGTACAGTCTGCTGGAGGTACAGCACACTACAGTCTACAGTGCACTATATACTGTGTACTCAGAGTAGCACCAGCTAAAGTAATAGCATTTAGAACTATATGAAAATGATACAGCACCATCCGTGCCTAGGTTAGCGGTGTGCTACCAAGCCAACGATACCATTACATACCCCAGAGAATATAATGCATAGCCTGAGTTGAGACCCTGGTAGCCTGTTTACCCCTCTTATTAACATGTGTTTCATGTCCACGTAGCATGTGGATAAAATTTGACTGAATTCCGTTTACAGGATTTGCTAAAATGCATCCAGAGTTTGACCAGATGAGATCTGATTGCCCAAACAAACAGCCCAGAGTACAGAAGGGCTGTTTGTTTGGGGAACTTTCATTTCGTTGCTTGTTCTGTCGGAAATTCAGGATTCTTTGACAGGGTTCCATGTACAGTACGGCTGGCTTTTCATGCGGTCAGGTGGAAATCCTGAATTTGATCTGGTCACCAACAGTGCATGTTGACGTAAAGCGTAAACAAGCCCCGAGGGTTTGAAGGCTTTTCCCCATATACCACACAACGAGTAGGAGAACATCACTGCGTATTCCTGAGTATTCCGGAAGAACATCACGAAATCATCACTGCTTGCTTCCATGTTCTGGCCTGTAGCCACATTACTGCTGGTGCTGTTGTAACCTTCGGTGTATGTGTGTGATAGACGCTACTGGCCAGTGTGGAGAGAGATTTTGCCACCCTCCAGGAGATGAGCGGACATCATAAGAAGAGATCCGCAGAGATCCTCGGCATGCTGCTCAGAGACCTCAGCGAGATCGGAGGCATCGTCGGCACCAGCGACCTTAAAGCCGTAAGACCTTACACATCCTTCTGCACCTCCTTCTGTCTACGCTCACTATTCATTATATCAGCTCCACTGAGCATATAGGAGCTCTCTGTAGTTCTACAGTTCCAGACTGTAGTCCATCTGTTTCTCTGTGAAATGGTCCACCCCTTTTCTTTCCTCCCACCTCCTTTCCTTGTCCCGCTCAGATGACGGAGACCCACGGAGTGATGGAGGAGGAGTTCACCATGGCCCGCCTCTACATCAGCAAGATGAAGTCGGAGGTGAAGTCTCTGGTGAACCGCAGCAAACAGCTGGAGGTGGCACAGGCTGACACGGCACGCAAGATGCAGGCCAATGAGAAGGAGCTGGCATCCTGCCAACTGCTGATCTCTCAGGTAAAGCCGCTGACCATTGATCAGGTCATACTCACCCGAGCCCTCTAGTGGGATACATAAAAGAGATCCTGTATTGCAAAGTGCCTTGGACGGTGGTCTCCAACTCTGGTCCTGGAGGACTACCTTACTGCAGGGTCTAGTTCAAGCCACACCTGCTCAAGCTAATCAGTGCTTTCAGAAGTTCCTGATTGGCGGGATTGTGTTGCTCACATGCTCTCTGCGGAACTTGTGATCATATGCACCATGAATCGCCTTCTGCCGATTTGGAAAATGGGTCCAGGGGATGAAATCAGGAAACCATTGTGTAGTGTTGGACCAGCCTTAAGGTAAGGGGAGGGGCAGCATGCTAAATGGCATGCTACATTGGCTCTAAACTCTGCAGGAAAGGAGCTCTCCAGGACCACCAGCGTTGGAGACCACTGCTCTAGGGCCACAGCAGTAGGTCACAGTACATGAATCAGTTACAAGATGAATTACGTTTACATTTGAGCTTAACAGTTACAAGCTTATCAAGGTCACATGTACCTGTAACTGAGTGAGTGTCCAACTCTGACTGATCCAGCTCCAGGCCAAGATCAAGTCCCTAACGGACTACATGCAGAACGTGGAGCAAAAGAAGAGACAGCTGGAGGAGAGCCAGGATTCACTGATGGAGGAGCTGGCCAAACTCCATGCACAGGGTGTGTGAATCATGCAGACACATGCAGAGGTTTCTAAGGAGATTAGAGATAATAGCCAGATTATTCCACTTATGTAGAAAAGTCAAAGGAAGGCACATGAAAAAGTCAGACGGTTTCCAAAACTGGAGTTCAAAAAAGCTACAGAGAAAATGAGCCACCTAACAACCACCTGGAAGACCTGATGGACCCAAACTCAGATAACCAGCACTTTGATCTCTCTGAGAGAGAGCAGAACATCAAGCTCCACTGAGAGCATCCACAGGTGTTTCTGTCCATGTTAATGGCTGAAGTGACGGGAAATTAAGGCTAATATGGGCTAAGTGCTGTTCTCTGTCACCACTGCACACGTAACGCTTGTGCTATTATATGTTGATGCAGAAAAGATGCATGAAGTGTCGGTGATGGACAAGGAGAAGGAGCACATGAGCAAGATGAGAGATGCTGAGGAGATGAAGGTAAATCACTGACTGACTTCTGTGCATCTGCAGTATGGCACCATCAGTGTGCATCTTAATAGGTACTACTCATGAATGAAAAGATGAGGAATTTGTCTTCCGTATTTAACCCATGCGTGAAGTGAAACACCCACATACACACTCTAGTGAACACACACTCTAGGGGGCAGTGAGCACATTTGCCTGGACTCGCTGGGCAGCCCTATCCACAGCACCCAGGGAGCGACTGGGGGGTTAGGTGACTTGCTCAAGGGAACTTCAGTTGTCACTTAAGTCTGGTAACCATGCTGGTACCTCCAGTCCACGAATGCCCAAACAACATAGTGTTAGCATAACGCAGGTAAGGTTATGCTAACAGACAAGACAAGACTGCTTGATTTACCTTGTAGCATTTCTGTAAATGTGGGCTCTGTGTGTAGAACACTCTGGAGGAGCAGATGGAGAGTCACAGAGAGGCCCATCAGAAGCAGCTGTCTCGTCTCAGAGATGAGATTGAAGAGAAACAGAGGATCCTGGACGAGCTGAAAGAGTAAGTTCTACACATTACAAACACTGCTAACGTAAAATGAAACGACAGAAAATGGCTTTAGTTCTAAAATCAGCTTTAATCAGAATGAATTCAGTCAGGAAGTGAACAGAACTGAACTTCAACCCACGTACACAGTTTACTGAATCTATTTGCATTAATGCTGCATAAATCAGCTCGTCCTCCAACTCAGATGCCCTGAAACGTATGTGTTCTCTCCCAGTCTGAACCAGGCGCTTCAGCTGGAGCAGAAAAAACTCCTCTCCGACTTCGACAAGCTCAAAGAGCAGGAGCAGGAAAAAGACGAGAAGCTGCAAAAGCTGGTGTAAGTGGGCGGCCCTTGCGGGCAGTTGAGCTGAGTTGACCTCAGCGGGACTAATATGAGGAGAAATATGCTCTGATATATTTATTAGTTCATGTTGTTTCCTGTTTCTGTGCTATTTAGTTTACTGAATGAGAAGAGGGAGCAGGCCAAGGAGGATCTGAAGGGTCTCGAGGAGACTGTGGTAAGTAAGTGAGTGATGTGATGCTCTCAAAGACTAGCATTCACACTACCAGTCAAAAGTTTAGACACACCCCTCTAAATGGATGGTGTTGGTGGTCTTAAAGACTCTACAGTCTTACACTTAACAGCTCCAACTGATGAGAGTCTGAAACAGTACATATCCTGATATACCACATATACTCTTGATGTACCACAGTATGATATTTCTCCATATCTCCACCTCTAATATATATTTAGTGGTGTAAAAACTTTGATCTCTTTTTCTGCACAGTGTAAAAGCTCTAGTTCTCCTTTCATTTTAGTGAATATTCATGATGGACCGACCAATAGAATTGCTCCAAACCTGCTTAGAGATAAACCTTGTTCTATCAGCCTCCACTGCAGGTTAAGAAAGCTGCTTCATCCTCCTGTAAAGTTCCATTCTGGAGGGTTTTAAGGTGGACTGTATAATTCCATGAGTGCTATTTTATAGTTTGGTGTCTTCACTTTTATCCTACAGTAAAGCTTTAAGATACACAGAAGGAGAACCTGCTGTGAGGAGCTGTCTCTAAACTTTTGACTGCAAAAGTTTACTCAGAAGTAGAAACAGTCAAATGACCAGGCCTGCACTTGGTTGGTTTGCAGGTACTGACTGTAGCCCCTCTGTTGCTGCACAGTTTGCCAGCCCTGAAGTTGATTCTTATTATGTACCTTCATTAGACAGAATGCTTTGCTTTTGGTAGCATAGTCTGTAACCAGGTTGATTCAGTTTCAGTTTGTGCCACATGTAATCGTTTCCTATCCTTGGTAATCCAAATATTGGCGAACCATGAGGCGATGTAACTGTAGTCTAGTGGAAATGATGTCTAAGGTTTGGACAGTATCATTGGCCACTTTACAGCTAGAACACACACCTTATCCAAGACTGCCGTAATACCATAGGAATCAGTGCACCTACAAATCTACTCCAAACAATTAAGTATATATAGAATGTTGTGTACATGGGTTTGGCACGAGGGACGATGAACGATTTAGTAGACTAAGTGGATGATTTAGACTGTTTTTGTGGGTCAGTTAGTCCCTCCCATGTAAAAATTAAGTATATTTTAATGTACTAGAAATGCGCTTTAATACCAGCAAGTACATATTTTAAGCACAGTATTGTTTTGTGTGCTAAATACAAGTGCAAAATGTCCATATTACAAGTGTAATTATTATAAATTTAGTGTACCTAATAGTAAAGTATACTAAGTAAGTATATATAAGTATATTTTAATGTTAGATAAGATAGCCTTTTATTATCCCACATGGGGAAATTTGCATTGTTACAGTAGAATACAGAGCAAGAGGTAGACTAAAGTTATACAACATACAAAATTAGGAATTACAAATAAGAAAATAAGAAATTACAAAAAAATAAATAAATCTCTACTGTTAGGTAATACATTAGCTAATATACAATGTGTAATTGCACAGATATGTATTGCACAGTTACTGAAAAATATTCCACAGGTATTTTATAGATATTGCACAGTTACTGTTCTCTTATAGCAGCTACATAAATACTGATGATTTTGGCGTCACTTAAATACTGATGGTATAGTCAGAGTGCATGAATTATAAGATGTATACAGGTGGTATACAGGTGATGTACAGGTAATAAGGTGCAGCAGCAAATATTACACAATAATGAAGTCACATTGAATATATTGATAGAAATGGTCCATATAGTGTGCTACAGTAGTGAGTGTCTGATGCTCTGCTTGGGGAGGTGCCGGTTGTAGAGAAAAGAGCTGCGGTATCTCTCCTCTACACACCACAGGTGAAGGAGCCTATCACTGAAGATGCTGGCCAGTGCTGTGACTGTCTCTTGTACTAGAAATGTACTTTAATATGTACTTTCTCTAAATGAATCTAAGAGGTGTCTCAAAACAGTACAGCTAAGTACAGTTAGTTCTATTTAAGTATGTATTTAATAGCACTATTGATTATATTTAGCATACTGATAACTAAGTTAGTATATGGAAATAGTACACTTTCACTACATTCATCATAAGTTCAAGGAAAGTACACTTAAATTATGTATACTTCAGTCTACTTTTTTCCCTCCTGGGCTTCCATCAGTGCAAAGTAGCAGTGAACCATGACTATGGCTACAGTTACATAGCAGGTGAACATGGCCCAAATCCCATTTTCTGACCAAATCCCATTTTTGTGTTATTCTGTTCACATTGTCTTTCCAAAGTCATCTGTATCCAACATCAGTCTGAACAGAACACGTTACTATCCCGACCCACATGCACAAAATAACAGTGTTCCATGTGGCAAATTAAACAATCCTTACTGCCGACGTATGCCGGTTCCATTCCTGGAGGATTCAGCTTCATCGTCACCAGCATCACCGAAGTGATCACGTAGTTCCAGTGGCTGACAGCCCGTCTTACCACCCAGAATACGTTCCAGCTCACTGTCAAAAGGGCACATTAACTAGCTACGCTACTGACGCATATTGGTTGGTAGTTTCCAGGAATCATAGGCCTTCAATTCCCTGAGAGTCCCAGACTGATGGGAAGGAACCACTGTTAGCCCTTTTCCACCAAAAGAACCCTGTTTCCTGAACTGGTTTCGTTCAGGCTTTGTAGAACCTTGGCGCTATCCAGGGAAGCAGCATGCGCTTGCACGCGTTTTTATTGGAACCAACAAACATCAAAGGATACGACATCAGCGCCAGCAGAGGGCGCTGCACAGCGGTAGTAAACGGTAGTACCAAGATGGCGAAGCGTATAGATGACCTACGAGTGTTTGTGCTGTTATTCCAGATGTTTGTTTATATCCAGAAAGCAGCACGGATCAACTACTGGAGATAAGAAGACGTAGAAGAGGTTCTGGGTGTTGCCATGGATGACAACTGACACGCCCGCAGATTGTTACACATTGCGCACCTAATTTTGAGCCTACTATTCTTTTTGAGTTCTGATCCTATTTATGTTTGGTGGAAATACGCCAAACGGTTCAAATTAGGTGCTGGAACCGGAACAGAACCCGTTCCACATTGGTGGGAAACTGCTGACCAGATATTATTTGGGTGGTGGTCCATTCTCATCACAGCAGTGACGACTGACTAGGTAGTGTGTGTGGTTCTTGGGTTTGTTGTTTCTGGGTGATTCTACACACATCAGTGTCACTGCTGGGATGGGAGTGGACTGCCACCCAAAAATCCAAGCCATCCAAGAGTGGCTCTGTGGTCAGAAACTGACCACTGACGTAGGGCTAGAGGATGACTAAGACCAGTTGTGTTTGATCAGACAGGCTGGAGGCTCTTAACGTTACACCGGTTGCGGTATAGGAGTGGTCCTGTGGTGGTCCTGTTGTTTAGAAGCAGAAGGGCTACAGTCAGTAAGGTACATGAATGTAGGTACAGTCTAGTTGGACCTAATGAACAGGCAGTTTGGTGTATGTCATCTGTTACTGCAGTCGATTGATGGATAACCACTATTCATTCATTCATTCATTGATCATTCATTCATCTTCTTAGTCACTTGTCCTCCTGGGGCGCAGGGGTTGCAGCAGCTAATCCCAGCGCTCACTGAGCGACACCCTGGACAGGCCAACACCCTGGACAGGCCACCAGTCCATCGCTAATAACTGCTGTTGTCATATTTTGAATGATGTTTTCCATTAACTTGCAGGCGAAAGAGCTGCAGATGCTCCATAACCTGCGCAAGTTCTTTATCGAGGACCTGAACACACGCGTCAGCAGGGTAAGTGTTAAGACACAGTACCGGTAACCTTGTGTTTATGCTTTACTGCACTTCCCAGCATTCCCTTGAGCGTGCGGGTGGTACCTAGTGCTGGCATCCTTTGGCTTTGAGCCTTGATTTTGCAGCCAGCAGCTGAACGACCGATGGGGAGTCTCTGCTCCGTGGCAGAGCAAAGAGGAAACAACGCTTGGCTGAGATATTCCCAGTGTTACTAAGGAAGCAGTGTCACTGGCTTGAGGAAGTGTGACATAAATGTGTCAATGCTTCGTTGAAGTGATGATTAGGCCAGCTCTAAAATTAAAGCTGGACTGTTCTCGCAGCTGTGGATGGTTCTTGGCCTTAGCTGTCGCTTTCTCTCTGGGTCATGCTGCTGACACTCACGATGGACATGTTTGTGCAACCCCAGTGACAACGTCCACCATATTACCATGTACCGAGTGAGATACAGGTGTTCAGGATTGCAGTGTGCTTTATCCCCAGTACTGTGCAAAAGTATGATCATCTATTTGCATAAGGGAAGCAGAAAGTCAAATATGTATATATGTGGAACCACCTGGGAGACCTGGTGGTCCCACCAACACTGTCCCCCAGCACTTTCATCTCTGAGAGAGAGGAAAACACCAAGCTCCACTCCTGCTTCAGATCTGAGAACATCCACAGGTGTTTCTCTCCATCCTTCTTCCACTGTGAGAAGACACCTCAATACTGTGGAGGTCTGAAAGGAGGTGTAGCTGTTCAAGAAGCTCCTCACTAAGAAAAGGAGACGTTAGGTCTGTTATTCCAGATGTTTGTTTATATTCAGACAGCAAACACGGATCACCTACTGGAGATAAGAAGGTGTAGAAGAGGTTCCTCAGCAGACCACTGGGTGGCGCCATTGTTGCCATCTCTTTCCTGAAAACACACCCACAGGTGTCGTCATGGTTCGTGCCGAGGAACCTAGTGTTCTGTGGTTCCAGCTGGGAACGAACTTTTCGGCTTCCAAACTTGTTTATTTTTAGTGGAAATGTGTTGAATGGTTCAAAATTAGAAGCGGAACCAGTTCCACGTTATTTAAGGAACTGAAAGCGAGTCTCCTAAAAATGAATGAAAGCTGTAATGAAGGTAGAAAGTCTCAAACACCTGATATAATATTTAACAATATATATATATAGTTGCTGTCCAAAGAAAAACACGTATCTCCATTTTTGTTGATTTTGCCTCATTTGATCACATCAGAATCAGAATCAGAATC
>JAVGWN010003065.1:0-10585 GCA_034552555.1 Semaprochilodus insignis | reverse complement strand
TGGTGTGGAAGAGTCCTGACCTCAACCCGATAGAACACCTTTGGGATGAATCAGAGCGGAGACTGCGAGCCAGACCTTCTCGTCCAACATCAGTGTCTGACCTCACAAATATGCTTCTGGAAGAATGGTCAGAAATTCCCATAAACACATTCCTAAACCTTGTGGAAAGCCTTCCCAGAAGAGTTGAAGCTGTTCTAGCTGTAAAGGGTGGGCCGACATCATATTAAACCCTATGGATTAAGAATGGGACGTCACTCAAGTTCATATGCATGTGAAGGCGGACGAGCGAATACTTTTGGCAGTATAGTGTATTTCACCTATAAGAGGTCTGATCCTTATAAACGAGGGTTCATGGCTGTCAAGTTCCTCAAACTCAAAGTTTGGCCATTTGATAAAGTTATTGATGGGCTTGTTATCGTAAAAAAGCAGATTTTCATGCTCTTAGCCGAGTCGGTCTTCTCAGAGTGACACCTTTAATAGATAGAATCTTGTTATTCAGTCTCAGTATCAACCAACCCGTCAGTATTAGGGTTTATCGCATTTGACTCGAGCATGCCGTGTAGAATGTCTCTCGGTTTAGGCAACTTTGCCAGCCGAAGCTAAAAGCGTTGCTGAATGAAGCCGGTCGGAATCTCAAATGTGATTAGAAATGGAAAGGAAATATCAGCCCTTATTTTGTAACAAGCCTGTGGCCGCTGATAAAAAGGCCTGATAGCGCGGGCTTCCTGTGTAATGCAGGGCTAAATCCGTACCGCCTGCAGTGGCTCTGGCTAATGTTCACCAGACTTGCTATTCGCTGGACTGTATCCGTGTCTGTGTGTGAAGAAGAGATAGTTTGAGGTGCTTCTCAGGCCCCGTTGACAACTCTGCCCTTGTCTCGGGGTAAACATCTCAAGTGTCATTGCAATTCTACAGTCTGGGTTTGACCTTCCTCTCCTCCGCCGAGAAAGGCAATCAGCTGTGCCAGGCGAGGCGGCGCTGGTCTCCGCGAAGACTCTCGACCTGCTATGAAGATGACCGCTCTCGTTAAGCCTTTAACGTTCCACATTACGAGTTCATAATCCTCCTCGCACCGCTCTTTTAGTGGAAGGGGAATTTTTTAGCATTAATGAGTCATCAACACGGCGTGTGCAACCTGAATATCAACACCATGCACGCGGGCCTCGCACACCTGCCTGGCATCGATAAAATAGAGACGATGGTAATTGATTTATCCTGCTCCAGCGCGAGATAACTCCACACTTAGAAGAGTACAACTAGCTCCATTTCATGGTTCAGAGGTTCTGCTATCCTTAGCTAAAAGACAGACAGGCTGAGGTTAAATGTCTTGGTCTGAGAGTCATTAGCATCTGCAAAGTGAGGCTGAGCAGACGTGAGTCCAGTGGAGTTCAGCTGGAAATCTCAGAAGTAGCTTCAGTGCTTTTTTTACGTGGGTTCCAACAGCCGGATTCAGTCAACTCCCATCAACTCCAAGCACTCTCACTGCAGGGTGGGTACTAAACGTGCACTCATTGTCATCAAACGAATAGCAGCATAACATAGCTGCACCCAGAAGGAATCAACCCACAGGAATGAAACTTGGTGGGTGGGTTTGACATCGTGAGACATGCTAATGATTCAAGTTTCACACTTGGCCGCACATGTGACGTGAGCAAGGACGGGCCTTTTCGCTGTACCTGACTGACCCAACAGCCACGACTGCAGACATCCAGCGAGCAGTGATGTCCTCCATGAGTCATCCTGTTAGTGCAGCACCATTGGCAGACGGCTGTACCACGCAGGACTACATGCATGCAGACCGTTACGACGACTGTCCTTAACACCACGTCACCGTCACCAAAGACTGCAATGGTGTCGTGCCAGACTGTCATGGAGTGACTCAGAATGGCAGCGGGTCATCTTCAGTGACGAGTCCCGCTTTTGTCTTGGTGGAGACGACCGACGAATCCGTGTGTGGAGGCACCGTGGTCAGCGCCAAGATGAACAGTTTGTTGTCACATGTCACAGGTCCAGATGTCCTGATGTCACTCCACCTCCACCCCTACCGCACCATCTGCAGGAACTGTGTGAAGATATTCAAGCTGCATGGGATGGATTATCACAGGACACCATTAGGAACCTCTACAACTCCATGCCGAGATGTCTGGCATGTTGGGTTGGCAGACATGGCGTCCCAAAGCCATACTGAGAAACACTACTTCTGTATGTGTAGCTCAATAAATATTGATCATATCAGTCTGAATTGATCATCATTTATTGTTCCTGGTGACCTTTATCTTCCTTCCCAAAAGCACTGCAATCCCATACCTCCCTCTGGGTGCAACTCTTTTGACGATGAGTATAATCTAATTATGGAGTTATGCATCTTTTGGTAGCTGCTTCATCCACAATCACCAAACTTCTGTCCGTCTGTCTTGACTAACTAGAGCTGCAGCACTGGTCTGCCTCAGGATGGCACTGTAGCAAACTGGTTCACCCAGTTGGTCCTGCATCACCTAGCAAGTGTCACTATGCCTCAATTAGATTATAGTGTCTCTGTAAATCAAGTATTTCCAAGAGTTTGGGTGAAAGGGTGAATAATTACTTTCTTTCTCAAACTGAAGACAGAAGAGGAGATGATGAGTCAGATCTCGGTGCATGTGTGGAAGATCTACCAAACTAGAACAGAGCATCTCCAGAAGAAGAACTGTTCAACCAAACACTTTCCTCCAATTGAAGCATCACAGCTACTATGGTGAGTGAGTAAGAAGCCAGCCAGCCAGCCCTAAATTAGTGAGCAAGAATGGGACCCCCCTGAATACCAGGGGGCATTTGACACCCAGTCAGTTTCGGGACTTGGACACAACCCCCAACCCAAAAGTCTAGGCTTAAAACCTACCCATTCGGTCGAGCCTATGGTAATTAGTTTGCCTGCTAACACCATATAGTGCTCTCAGTCCTTCGGTCAGAGCTAACTGTCTGTGTCTCCTAAAACACCCAACACTCCCCCTAAAACACCCAACACTCCCCCTAAAACACCCAACACTCCTCCTAAAACACCCAACACTCAACACTAAAACACTCAACACCCAACACTCCTACTCTCTCTAATAGACTATCACCGTAGTCTTCCATCTAACAGTTACTAACAGCTCTTATTCAGTATCACCTGTAATTATAAACTCTGATCCTTTCTGTGTTTGTTCTATCCGGGGTCGACCTGAAGAGGACGGGTTCCCCTTTTGAGTCTTGGCTCCTCTCGAGGGTTCTTGCTCTGAGGGAGTTTCTCCTTGCCACTGTCTTCTCTGGCTTGCTCACTGGGGGCTTGGACCCGGATTCTCTGCAAAGCTGCTTTGTGACAACCTCTGTTGTGAAAGCCGCATCTAAATAAATATGACTTGACTGGAATTCCATTCATGGTGGAGGGATACATACAGGGCATTGTGAGGCAAAATAGTCCCCAAACAATAAGCAGAGGTGGCAATGGTTACATTCAGTACAGTACTGAATAATAATAGTAATACTTTTATTTCTACTCCAGTATGTTAGTGAGTACAGGAATCTACTTTATACTCAGTTACAGTTCAGCTGTTCATATGTAGCTTCTAATTCCTGTTTTATGTTTAGCTTCATTCTGTTTTGTTGTTGACTACATGTTTACTGCTCTGTGATTTCACATTTTTTATTTTGGAGCTTTAGTATTTTATTTTAGACCAAAATCATAAAACACTACATAAATGGAGCCGTACAGACTTCAGCTCCTGTGCTGGTAGATGCTGGATTTACTTAGAAGCTCCACTGCAGTTCTAGACGTTACTCAGTAGTAGTTTTTCTGATCTGATACGTTTGTATTTTTACTCAAGTCGTTGTATATGAAGGTACTTACTGGTGTCAGTAATTTACCCCAATATCGATATTCAATAGCATCCAAAAAGGACCCAAAAGGATAAGCGGCTTAGAAGATGAATGAATGAATGAATGGATGGATGGATGGATGGATGGATTTGGGCTACTCTACCCACCTCTGATTATGATCAACATTCCATATAAAAACTCATGTAGTGGTTCCGACAGTAAACCAAACATCTATATGTGTGTTGTAGGCCGCTGGTTCCCATCACCACCACTGTGAAGAACATCTGAGTCCTGATTTACCATGAATCCCAAATCAAATCCCAACCACGGAATTATGCCAAGATTGGGGGGGAAAAACAGTGGAATTCCCATTTAAGATGCATATCACCCTTCTGACTGTCTCTGTATTGTGTCCCGTTCAAAAAGCAATCCAATCAGAAACACTCCTTAGAACTTCTTCAAGAATGGGCGGGGCTAAACTGAATAGGCGGACGCATCCGTTTTAGTGATGTCACAAAAACGCTGAATATAAACCTAGATGTTCCTGCAGCTCAGCTTCTGTATCTATGGCCTTGGGAAGGATTGGGAAGTGTTTTGAAACTTCCAGCACTGATTCCGCTTCCTGTCTCCACGGGATGGGCCCTTTAAACAGATGGGCCGGAAGTGCCTGCACTCATATGACAGCCTGCAGGAATAATCCTTCCCAAAAACTCGCTGTCCCGCATGACTGCGTCAGCTGTGCCGACAACAATCGCTCAGCTTAAATTTGCGTTACCAGTGATTATCTCTGCGCACTCGTTTTGTCGAAGTCAGAGCATCCGGTGGAAGGCTCGGCACCAGCTGCTGTTCGCCCGGCTCTCCGACGCGCTGCTCCCGCCGCCTTCCTCACCAGCTAATCCCATCAGGAATTCAATTTACTTCCCCTTCAATTATCGCCTTTCCCATTGACTGTTTTAAAAGGAGAAGATTTTCTTAAATCCCACTTACTATAATTAGGGCTTATGTGCGGATAAGGAAAAATTGAAGGGATCAAAGGTTGAATTCATTTGTAGGAGGGAGCCAAATTGCCACGCACTCCTCTAGATTGGACGGCGATACAAAGTGCTGTCATAATTATGGAAATAACACCGCAGAACTCGCGCCCGGCCTGGCTGCGTGCGCCGCTTCCAGCTGCGGAGCCGTTTGGGCTGTGTTTCTCTTTTTCCTCCAGTGTTTGACAACAGACTTGTTAGCTTGTGCCATCTAGTGGATTAGCTCCAGCGCATTGGTCATGGCGTTACGTCCTCAGCAGCCTGATTGATCTCCTGGATCTGCAGTTCCTCTCGTTTACTCCAGTTCAGGAGACGGTCAAACTGCCCCGCGCCGGCCCGCCTCGGCAATAACCCCGCAGGTATCGTTTTAAAGGTTCTCTGTTTAAAGGTTCTCTGTTCTTTTGGCTGCATTTTATTTAGTCCAGTTAGAACGTCTGTGTGATTTCAGTCCATCAGAATTCACAGGTTCCACATTCCAACATATTCCAGTATTTCTGTATTCCCTGTTCCCTACGAGGCAGTCAAACTGCCCCACGCCGCCCGCCTTGGCAATAACCCCGCAGGTATCACTTTAAAGGTTCTCTGTTTAAAGGTTCTCTGTTCTTGTGGCTGCATTTTATTTAGTCCAGTTAGAACGTCTGTGTGATTTCAGTCCATCAGAATTCACAGGTTCCACATTCCGACATATTCCAGTATTTCTGTATTCCCTGCTCCCTATGAGGCAGTCAAACTGCCCCACGCTGGCCCGCCTCGGCAATAACCCCACAGGTATCGCTTTAAAGGTTCTCTGTTCTTCTGACTGCATTTTATTTACTCCAGTTAGAACGTCTGTGTGATTTCAGTCCATCAGAATTCACAGGTTCCACATTCCAGCATATTCCAGTATTTCTGTATTCCCTGCTCCCTATGAGACAGTCAAACTGCCCCACGCCGGCCCACCTCGGCAAAAACGCTGCGGGTGTCGCTTTAAAGGTTCTCTGTTCTTCTGGCTGCGTCCATCAGAATTCACAGTTTCCACATTCCGACATATTCCAGCCTCCCTGTGTTCCCTAGAATTAACCTTACTGTGCCTTTAAACCGGATAAATGTTATCCGTATAGAACCCTTCCACAGTTGTTACGATGCCTGTTTGCAGTAACGTTCACTCTATTTAAACAACGGCTCTTCAAGGGTTCTTTAGTAAGGCAAGCGTTCTAGAACCCGTAACACTCAGAGGTCCCTCTATTTCTTATCTATGATAGAAAACCTGTTGCATATGGTTCTCTAAAGAACCATTTCACTAGTGTTACATCCCAAAGATCCCTTTTCAGTAACAAAAGGGGTTCCGCTGTTGTTATGACTCGGATAACTCTTTCAGTACTACATGGAACCCTTTAACTATTGGTAAGTCCTAGGAACCCTTTCACTATTATTACATCTCAGAGAACCCTTTATCAGTCATGAAAGGGTTCCACTATTGCTATGACTCAGGGAACTGATTACATTCACTCTTTAAACCGTTCTTCAAGGGGTTCTTTAGTAAAGGCAATCATTTTAGAAAAATGGACACTTAGAGATCCATTTGCGTGTCTGCTGTGGTTCTTTAAAGAACCAGAAGAACCCTTTTGGAGGACCCTATAGAACCCTTCCACAGTTATGATGCCTGTTTGCAGTAACATTCACTCTATTTAAACAACGGCTCTTCAGGAGTTCTTTAGTAAAGGCAAGCGTTCTAGAACCGGGAACACTCAGAGATCCATCTATTTGTCTACAATAGAAAACCTGTTGTAGATGGTTCTCTAAAGAACCAGAAGCACTATATGGAACCCCTTTTCAGTAACAAAAAGGGTTCCACTATTTTTATGACCCATGCATCCCATGAGAACTCTTTCAGTACTACATGGAAGCCTACTATTGGTATGTTCTAGCTTTCTGGAACCTGAATACTCAAAGATCCATTTGCATGCATAAACGACGCTTTGCCAAACAGCTCTTTTCTATGGTAGAAAACCAGTTGTATATGGTTCTTTGAGGAACCAGAAGCACTACCTGGTACTATATGGACCCCTTTCACTATTATTACATCTCAGAGAACCCTTTTTTTAAGTGATAAAAAAGGGTTCCACTATTGCTATGACTCAGAGAAGCAGTTACATTGACTCTTTAAACCGTTCGTCTAAAGAGTTCCTTAGTAAAGTCAATCACTTTAGAACAATGAACACTTACAGATCCATTTGCATGCGTGCTGTATATGGTCCTTTACAGAACCAGAAGCACCAAAACAACCCTTTTGGAGTGCCCTATGGAATTCTTACACTATTGTTACATCTCAAAGAATCCTTTTCAATAATGAAAAGGGTTCCACAATTTTTATGACTCAGGGAACCCTCTTCCAGTACTAGATGGAACCTTTTAATGATTATTACATGTCAAAGAACACTTTACAGAACATATACTGATTCCACTATTATTATAAAGCCTTTTCTGTGCTATATAAAACCCTTCTACTATCGTTACGGGTCAAAGAACCCATTATCAGTACTAGACAGACAATGTCCACTATTGTAACGAGTCAAATAAGCCTTTACTATATGAATATAAATTCCTATAATTATAAATGTGTGAATAAATATATAAGGGTGCTTTTGAGTACTAGATAGGACTCTTCCACCGTCAGTGAACCCCTTTTTGGTGCTACATAGAACCCTTACATTATTGATATGTTGGCTGTTTTTTTGTGAAAGTGCTTTTAAAAACTGATAAATGTAAATAATCTAAAGCAATAACATTCGGTTCCTCAGGGGTTCTCCAGTAATGACAATTGTTCTGAAACCAGGAACACACGCATGAACGAATCTTTGTCACAGCATTCCTCTATGATAGAAAACCTGTTTAGTGGAACCCTTTAAAGACCCAATAGCACCTAAAACAATCCTTTTGGAATACTATATGGAACCCTTTCCCTTTTCAGTAACAAAAAGGTTTCCACTATGACAATATTATTATTATTATTATTATTATTATTATTATTATTATTATTATTATTATTTGTTTAAAGAACTCGCAGAACCTGTTTTAGGTACTATATAAAACCATTCCACCATTGTTATGGATAAAAAAAACCTTTTTCAGTACCAAAANTATTATTATTATTATTATTATTATTATTATTATTATTATTATTATTATTATTTGTTTAAAGAACTCGCAGAACCTGTTTTAGGTACTATATAAAACCATTCCACCATTGTTATGGATAAAAAAAACCTTTTTCAGTACCAAAAAGTGTTTCACTACTGTTGTCAAAGAACCCCTATTTGGTCATAGCTAGGACCCTTCTATGCTTTTTACAAATCAAAAAAACCTTTCAGTACTAGATATGAATCTTCCACCTTTTTCAGTATCATTTAAAACTTATGAACCAAAGAACCCCTTTTCAGTACTAGATAGGACTCTTGCACTATTGTTATGTCAATGAACCATTTTTCAGTACTATATAGAACCCTTTTTCGGTATTATATGGAACCCTTTTGCTATTTTTGCAAGTTAAAGAACCCTTTTTTGGTACTAGATACAAAGTTCCACTATCGTTACATGTCGGTGCACCCTTTTTTAGTACTTGATGGAATTTTTGCATTATTGTCATAAGTCACAAAACATAACATATTTGCAGTACTAGATAGGATGCTTCCACTATTGTCATGAACCAAAGGAAACTCTTTCAGTACTAGATAGAATCCTTCCACTGTTATGAGTCAAACCCCCTTTTTCTGTATTATATAACCCCTCTACGGTTGTTATGAACCGAAGAACCCTTTCCAGTACTAGATAGGACTCTTGCACTATAGTTGTTGATTGTCAGTTGACCCCTATTAAGTACTATACAGATACCTTTCACAATTTTTGTGGTACTAGATAGGACCTTTCCACTATTGCCATTAAGTTAAAGAATACTATTTCAGGACTAGATAAAAGCCTTCCATTATTGTAACAAGTCAAAGAACCCTTTTTTTAGTACTAGATAGATTCCCTTCACTATTATTATGAGTCACCCCCCATGTTCTTGGTACATAAAACCTCTCCACTGACAGAACCTTTTTTTGGTACTAGATGGGACCCTTCCACTGTCATTACAAGTCAAAGAACTATTTTTGAGCCCTAGATAGAACCTTTGCACTGTTGTTATGAGTCAAAGAACCCTTTTTCAGTACTTGATAGGACTCTTGCACTATTGACCATTATTCAGTACTATATAGAAGCCTTTCACAATTTTAGTGACCCCAAGAATCCTTTTTGGGTACTAGATAGAACCCTTCCATTATTGTTACAAGTCAAAGAACCCTTTTTTAGTACTAGATGGAATCCTTTCACGATTATGAGTCACCCCCCATGTTTTAGTACATAAAACCCCTCCACCATTGTTATGACTTACAGAACCCTTTTTTGGTACTAGATAGAACCTTTGCACTTTTGTTATGAGTCGAAGAACGCTTTTCAGAACTAGACAGAACTCTTCCACTATTGTTATGAACCAAAGAACCCTTTTTCAGTACTAGATAGAATCCTTCCTCTGTTGTTACAAGTCAGTTACCCCCTTTTCAGTATCATCAGGGTTCCACCGTTGCTATGGGACAAAGAACCCCTTGTTTCAGGACCATATAGAACCTTTTTTGCTAAAACACTAACCACATAAAGAGGTAGAATCTGAATTATAGCTGAAATAGAAGTTTGGCAGATGTGTATGTGGAGCTTGGCTGCCCAATGAGAAGTGGGATGGAGCTCCACAGACTGTGTCCAGGGTGATGCTGTATGCAGTCAGTACAGGACGTACTGAGCGTGGCGTGGACGGTGAGCGTGGATGGTCCTAATTCTCATGCAATTTACCAGCGTTCTCTCGCAGAGTTCATGCACCGCCACCCCGTTTTCAGCCTTCCCCGGCGTCCCTGTATGCAAAGCAGACCCCAGTCATACCGCAGTGCACAAATGCACATAACAATGCTGTCAGCGGAGTGTCAAAACACTTCTCGCTCCCCACCCTGCAGTATTTGTCACTATAGACGCAGAGCGCCGCGGGGAGCCGGCGGATGTCAATAAGCCCACGCTATTGATCAAGACAGTTACTGAGAGGCTTAAGATACTCTTGCTGACCCGTAGACCCTGCAGTCCCCGAGTCCACAGGTACCCATTGATCCACAGCACTGGGTATAAGGTGGGGGGGGTCTAATGGTATTGGAGGGAGGAAAAAGAACTCCTCCCACGATGGATGGATGTGTTCTCATTAAAGAGAATGAATATTTTATCAGGTAATGTACGTCTCAGGGTTTAGGGCTGGGCTTTGCTGTGCGCTAGGTCCTGCTGCGCTTGGCTAACAGCCACTGCTCAGAGAAAAAGTCTCTCTGAAATCAGTACAGAGATAAGAGCACTGTGGTGGGGTGGGGGGGGATTGGGGCGTCCAGGTAAAGTGGGCCACTCGAGTGACTTTGCTGCTTTATCAGCCAGCAACAACAAAAATGTGATTTGCTGCTGTGCACACTTTACCGAAGGGCAGCGACGGGCCAACCAGAAAAATCAGAAGTCTTTAGAAATGTCAATCGGCTTGTTAAATCGCAGCCGGGTTTACACTCATAAGAAGGAGGTGTGGGATTGCAGTGCTGTAGGGAAGGAAGATAAAGGTTACCAGGATCAATAACTGATGATAAATTTAGACTGATATGATCAATATTTATTGAGCTACACATACA
>JAVGWN010003064.1:0-10586 GCA_034552555.1 Semaprochilodus insignis | reverse complement strand
AACTATCTAGAACATTACATCTCCTTTAACATATTACCTCAACTGTTGGTGTTAGCTAACACTAAGAACTCTTTAGAACACTATATCTCCGTTAATATATTTCCTCAGCTGTTAGCCTTAGGTAACACTAAACATCAAGAACTGTCTAGAGCATTGCACCTCGGATCGCTTAATATATTCTTTGTTGTTAGTTTAAATGGTGCTAAACACCAAGAACTTTTAGAACATTGCATCTCTGTGAACATATTATCTCAGTGCTAGCTAGTGCTAAACACCAAGACATTTCTAGAACATTATATCTCCATTAAAATATTACCTCAGCTGTTAGCATTAGCTAGCACTAAACAATAACTTTTTAGAACATTACATCTCTGTGAATATATTATCTCAGCTCTTAGTGTTAGCCAGGGCTAAACACCAAGAACTATCTAGAACATTATATCTCCATTAATATATTACCTCAGCTGTTAGCGTTAGCTAGCATTAAATGTCAAGAACTTTTTAGAACCTTACATCTCTGTGAATATATTATCTCAGCTCTTAGGGTTAGCTAGGGCTAAACACCAAGAACTATCTAGAACATTATATCTCCGTTAATATATTACCTCAGCTGTTAGCGTTAGCTAGCATTAAATGTCAAGAATTTTTTAGAACATTACATCTCCATTAAAATATTACCTCAGCTGTTAGCATCAGCTAGCACTAAACATCAATAACTTTTTAGAACATTACATCTCTGTGAATATTGTATCTCAGCTCTTAGTGTTAGCCAGAGCTAAACACCAAGAACTATCTAGAACATTATATCTCCATTAATATATTACCTCAGCTGTTAGCGTTAGCTAGCACTAAACATCAATAACTTTTTAGAACATTACATCTCTGTGAATATTGTATCTCAGCTCTTAGTGTTAGCCAGAGCTAAACACCAAGAACTATCTAGAACATTATATCTCCATTAATATATTACCTCAACTGTTAGCGTTAGCTAGCATTAAATGTCAAGAACTTTTTAGAACCTTACATCTCTGTGAATATATTATCTCAGCTCTTAGGGTTAGCTAGTGCTACACACCAAGAACTATCTAGAACATTATATCTCTGTTAATATATTACCTCAGCTGTTAGCGTTAGCTAGCATTAAATGTCAAGAATTTTTTAGAACATTACATCTCCATTAATATATTACCTCAGCTGTTAGCATCAGCTAGCACTAAACATCAATAACTTTTTAGAACATTACATTTCTGTGAATGTATTATCTCAGCTCTTAGTGTTAGCTAGTGCTAAACACCAAGAACTATCTAGAACATTATATCTCCATTAATTTAGTACCTCAGCTGTTAGTGTTAGCTAGCTCTAAATGTGAAGAAATTTTGAGAACATTTCATCTCAATATATATTATTATGTTAACGTATCGTCTCCTGCTAAACAATAACGTTTTGGAACATTACATGTCCGTTAATATATTATCTCAGCTGTTAGTGTTAGCTAGTGCTAAACACCAAACACATTTTTGTTTATATTACCTCGGCTGTTAGCATTAGCTTGTGATAAAGGTCAAGAACTATCTAGAACATTACACCTTTGTTAATATGTTCCCTCAGCTGTTTGGCTTAGCTAGCGCTAAGTGCCACAAACTTTCTAGAATATACGTCCACTTTAAAGTGTACTCTGTAGTGACTAAGCTATGGTCAGTGTGGTCACCTGCTACAGGCTGGAGGTGTGGCCACGCAGATGACCACCTGTAAAGGCTCATGGCAGGGCTGCGTGTGTGTGGTGTAATGTGAAGATGTTTTGTTCAGTGGGTATGCGGGGTTATTGTGTGTGTGTGTGTGTGTGTGTGTGTGCGCATGGCGGGGGTGGGGGTCCAGTAGTATAAAGCGTGTTCACTTCTTGGTATATAGTGCGTGTTATGCAGCAGATTCATGACTCTCTGCCAAAACAATATTATGGATCCTTCTAAGCTGGTATGTACGGCATTCGAGTTTACTGGGAATTTAATGCAGAAGAACTATATATATATATATATATGCAGTTTTCTTGTTCAACTCAAAGGCTGTTTCATCTGTAGACGAGGAGGGAAGCGCTGGGTTGAAAAGCGGCCCATTTGGGAATAGAAGTCTTCTTTTTGAAAAAAGGTAGTTCATATGCAGACAATGGAAAATTCAGACGGTTCAGAGAAGCAGGTGATTATATTGACAGCTCTGACTTTCAAAGAAAAGAGTGATGGATTTCATCTTTACACGAGACATTAGAGCTGAAGTAAAGCTAAGCCCTCGATTTCTTTCTGTAAGCGTCTCTGTATTGTAAGCCAGCGGTGAGCGATATGGCAAAAATCTTATACCACGATACTGTCACGCCTGTGGGTCTGCCTGCCTCCGCTCCTCCGAACTCCAGTTCCCAGGGGGCACAGTCTCGTGCTCCTCCTATCCCCCTCGTTCTGACTCGCCGGTTTACTGATTGTGGCCAGCTGTCACAGGAGTATATAAGCCACACATGCACCTGCATTCACTGCGAAGCTTTGCCAAGTCCCTTAGCAATTCTGAGCGTTTCTAACCTGTTGTTCTTGTCTCCTAGTGATTGACCCGTTTTCCCCTCGGCTTACTCTTCTGGCTTGTCCCATATTGGCTTTTGGTGTTCCTCTTCTGCTCTTTGGCTTTCGACCCTTCCGCTCCTCTTACTGGCTTACGGATTTGCTCTCCCCTCCAGTTCCGACTGCCCTCCGCTGACTGCTCTTCTGGCTTTTTGACCCTCGCTCTGTCCCTCGGTGTATCATCTAGTTTAGCCCCTGTGTATTGTTGTGCCTTGTTGTTGTGTGAATTAAACTCTCTTGTTACTGTGGCCCAGCTCGCGTCGCGTCCAGTTCTCTGCCGCGTGACAGATACTTAAAGACATTTACATGATATAGGATATGCATCACGGCAGTAACAGACAATATAGAACCTGTACTGCCTCATATTAAAAATACTAATAATAATACTAATAATAACAGTAATAATAAACATATAACTACAATGATTATTAATTCAGTGTATAACAAACTGCAGTGCAAAACAGACCAGTGCACAAAGCAAGGTCCATATAGACATGGATGAGCGAGTTTGGTGTGGAGGAACTTGACTGGCCTCAACCCAATAGAACACCTTTGGGATGAATTAGAGAGGAGACTGCGAGCCAGACCTTCTCATCCAACATCAGTGTCTGACCTCACGAATGTGCTTCTGGAAGAATGGTCAGAAATTCCCATAAACACATTCCTAAACCTTGTGGAAAGCCTTCCCAGAAGAGTTGAAGCTGGTATAGCTGCAAAGGGTGGGCCGACATCATATTAAGCCCTATGGATTAAGAACGGGACGTCACTCAAGTTCATACTTTTGGCAATATAGTGTACATAGATTGCACGGAAGAAAACACGGAATGGGAAATGTATTAACTTTAGACGCATCAGATGCTTGCTTGACACATCCAACAACCCAAGGACTTGCTCCTGTCTGGTTTGGCCATGGCTAAGATCTGGAAACCCTAGCCCGTATCTGCTTGTTGTGGTTGGATCCCTGCAAGTGTTGGCTCCCTGGGGGGAACCTGGATTCATTAATCCGTCCCTGAGCAAGGGCAAGATGAAGACTTGGTTGAGCGCAGCGAGTCACAGTGATGAAGACGTTTCACAGCGACCTGCTAAAGAAGTTATTACTCATCCAACAGCACGCACGATCCGTTAAATCCAGCAGCGGTAGACTAAACGGCGAAGAGTAAGTTAAGGAACACTTGATCTTCACTCTAGTTGTCACAGGGGGAGTCATCCAGCCCCGCATGCGCGACGCCAGACGGCATCAGTAGCAGGCCTCACATCATCTCTCTAAAAAACCAGCGCTGCCTGGAAAACCTCAGAGAAAGTGACTCCGGGAGAGCAGCTAATTGGCAAGGATGCAGCGTAGCAGGTCAGGGCTGTGCCAGGAAGATCTTTCTCTTTTTAATTAGTACCAGTGGGCCGAACGGAGCCTCCGAACGAGAAGGCCTGAAAGACGAGGCGCTCAGTCGACCGTACCGCTGGCCAGCTGAGAGAGAGAGAGCGCATTTGCATCCCTCAGTGTGGTGTGTTTGTGTTGAGTTGTTTGTGTTGTGTTGTGTTCGGCTAGCGTGGGTCAAAACGCACAGTGCCGGAAAGCTAGAGTAAAGTCTTTAGTGCTCAGTTCATTCCCACCGAGTTCAATTTAACCAGCCAAATTATGAAAAACGTTGGTCACGACCAGGACGGTTCTGCAGTCTGGGATCTCCTAGTAGCCCACATTACCGTTAGCATAACGTGGTGTCTTTGGCATGGCTATGCTACGGCATAATCATGGAAATATGTAATAATATGTAAGAATGAAACTACAGGTGAGTGTTTACTCCCGGGTCTACACGGTGCATATATGGAAACTAAGATGCAGAAACAGCCTAATCTGAATTTGCAGAACCAAACTGGATCCTGACTCTCACCAGTGTAATCCAGTGTCTAATCCACAGTCATACTGACCCTCACTCCTCTACGTGTCTAATCCACAGCCGTACTGACCCTCACTCCTGTGTCTAATCCACAGTCATACTGACCCTTACTCCTCTATGTCTAATCCACAGCCGTACTGACCCTCACTCCTCTGTCTAATCCACAGCCGTACTGACCCTCACTCCTCTATGTCTAATCCACAGCCGTACTGACCCTCACTCCTCTATGTGTCTAATCCACAGCCGTACTGACCCTCACTCTTCTATGTGTCTAATCCACAGTCTGACCCTCACTCCTCTATGTGTCTAATCCACAGTCTGACCCTCACTACTCTGTGTCTAATCCACAGTCTGACCCTCACTCCTCTATGTGTCTAATCCACAGTCTGACCCTCACTCCTCTATGTGTCTAATCCACAGTCTGACCCTCACTCCTCTATGTGTCTAATCCACAGTCACACTGACCCTCACTCCTCTATGTGTCTAATCCACAGTCACACTGACCCTCACTCCTCTATATGCCTAGTCCACAGTCACACTGACCCTCACTCCTCTATGTGTCTAATCCACAGTCACACTGACCCTCACTCCTCTATATGCCTAGTCCACAGTCATACTGACCCTCACTCCTCTATGTCTAATCCACAGTCACACTGACCCTCACTCCTCTTTGTCTAATCCAAACCATACTGACCCTCACTACTCTGTCTAATCCACAGTCACACTGACCCTCACTACTCTATGTCTAATCCACAGTCACACTGACCCTCACTCCTCTATGTCTNTCCTCTTTGTGTCTAATCCACAGTCACACTGACCCTCACTCCTCTATGTCTAATCCAAACCATACTGACCCTCACTGCTCTGTGTCTAATCCACAGCTATACCGATGCTCACTCGTTTTTGATGTTCGAGTATGCATTCTTTTCATTACAGCAGCCTGTCCTGGAATCCCCCCGACCTTCAAGTAACATTATCATAAGGGGGTTTCCCTCGTCTTTAAACCAAAACGTCTCACTACTGCGGGACCGCTGATGGAGGAGAGCAGGCCTCTTTACAACAGATGGTGACATTATTCATTGTGGAGCGTCTTTTTAACCGAACTGTAGCTGAATGTAAACCAATTCGTTTTGTTCAGCGTCTCATTAGCAGAGTTCAGACTCATGGAAATGCGCCACGTGAAACGCAGAGCCTTTGATAATGACGTAATTAGTTAGTAAGGCGGCCCTCGTTGTCTCTGTGGGCCCTGTTTACCCCATCTCTTAATACGCCTCTTTCTGCATACATTAATTAAGGAGATGCTTAATTGCTGTATTAAAAACTGCGAACTGCTGCGCTTCATTGTGAGTTCACTCAAAGTTCATCACAGCGCCGTGACTCCACTTTAACTGTCATAAGGATGTAATTTGGCCACCGAAGAAAAACACAAGTGGCTTCTTCGCCAGTCCGTCCTCAAATATCTATAATTACTTTCACTAATGATGTGAAATCTCGTTTTATTGATTGCAGCATTGTAGTAGAAATGGCACACATGAACGCAAGTCCTTCCCACTGCCCAGGTTAGTTCCAGCACTCCTGCCTCTCGTGCTCTACTGAAGGCCTTAATTAACAGGGTCAGGTGCACTAGTTTAGGGCTGGAGGGAAACTTTTCTGAGCTTGTAAATCTTGGAGATGAAGTCTTCATTTGAGAACTTGCTGCGTATGAGTCTGATAACAGATCTATGGCTATGTTAACACTGCCAGCCCAAATCCGATTTTGGGCGTATCCAGAAGGGGTTTGAAATGTCATTTCAATATGATTTTTACAGATGCATCTCAGTCTGGATCCTCTGGATGCCGTAAATTGGATTTCCAGGTGACAAACAATGACGAAGATGTCAAACCCAGAGTGCTGGATGTGCTGGGATTCAAGAAGAGCGCTGAAGAGTTTGGAGGGAGTGAAATGATGCACCTCCATCTTTTTGCTTCTTCTGCGTACGAAAGCCACATCACTAGTGCAGCTAGCTAGTTACTGACACCGTTGTTGCTACCTCAGCAGCCCATGCAGATAGATTGGTAATGTCTGGACACACAAATTCGATCTGATTGCCTGCAAATAACAGTCATTCGGACAGTTACCTTAAAAGATCTGATCTGACACACCTGAGCGCAAGTCCTTCCCACTGACCGGCACAGCTTAGTTCCAGCACTCTTGCCTTTGATGCTCTACTGAAGGCCTTGATTAACAGGGTCAGGTGCGCTAGTCTAGGGCTGCAAGGAAACCTTTCTGAGCTTGTAAATCTTTGAGATGAAGTCCTCATTCCAGAACATGCTGCTCATGAGTCTGCAGTGGTCCGGTCTGATGACACATCTATGGCTATGTTGACACTGCTAACCCCAATCCGATTTTGGGGATATCCAGATTGTGTCTAGATCAATTTTTGACAGTTTGTATGGCAGAAAACCACATGAAATGCAAATTTAAAAGGGTTTGAAATGCCATTCCAATCGGATTTTAACAGATTGGATCTTCTGGATGCCTTAAATTGGATTTCCAGGTGACAAACAACGACGACGATGTCAAACCCAGAGTGCCGGATGTGCTGGGATTCAAGAAGAGCGCCGAAGAGTTTACAAAGTGGTGAGGGTGAAATCTGACAGAGTTTGGAGGGAGTGAAATGATGCACCTCCATCTTTCCTGCTTCTCCTGCGTACGAAAGCCACATCACCAGCGCACCAGGTAGTTACTGACACCATTGTTGCTACCTCAGTAGCCCATGCAGATAGATTGGTAATGTCTGGACACACAAATTCGATCTGATTGTTTGCAAATAACAGTCCTTCGGACAGTCGCCTTAAAAGATCTGATCTGACACACCTGAGCGCAAGTCCTTCCCACAGATCGGGCACATTCCAGATCATATCCAGATTGACAGTTTGTACAGCGGAAAACCACATAAATATAAATGAAAAGAAGATAATTTCCACAGTCTTCAGGAAGAGTGTCAAACAGCCATTCCTCAGTGCAGGGGTAACTTTAGACCATAGCTCCTACTTTGTCAAAATAGAAGATAATGTTTCTGAGAGCAAGCCAGTGGCCTGCGGTGTGCCCCAAGGGTTAATTCTGGGGCCTCTATTGTTTCATAAAAATATTCCATTTTCTAACTTTGCAAGAAGTTGGTAGATGGAAAATCACAATCAGTAGTTGACGTAGACATCTACCAAGTGTGTGACAAGCCATTGAGGAGCTCTGTGGTTATGAATAAGGATGAATATAAAGTAAAAGATTATTTCCACAGTCTTCAGGAAGAGGGTCAAACAGCCATTCCTCGGTGCAGGGGTGCTTAGTTCTGGCCCTGGAGATCCAAGTTCAGATCCAACACCATCTGGCTGTAATGTTCAGATGCCCCTGAAGACCTCCATTGCCTGGATCAGGATGTGTTATATTAGGGTTGGAGCTAAACTCTGCAGCGTGGTAGATCTCCAGGAGCAGGACTGAGCACCACTGCCTTTACAGCTGGGCCTAGCTGATATATTGGTTGCCTGATAATACTAACTGAATTAGAGGCGGTAGAAATGAGGAACATCTTTTGGCAGGCTCGCCAATGAGGAAGAGGTTTTCCAACAGCAGCTCCAAGTGCACATTCCCTTCACTTTACAGGATTCTTCCGAATTGGTCCGTGTTTAGGAACAGGTGGAACAGGTTTTGTTCTGGTGTGCACACCTAGTTTTGAACCGTTTGGTGCATTTCAACCAAAAATAAATAAGTTTAGAGCCCAAAAAGTTAATTCCCAGCTGGAACCCAGGCATAGTAGGTTCTTCAGCATGAACCTTGACGACATCCCTGGGTGTGTCAGTTGTTGAAGAAAGTGAAGGCAACAATGGCGACACCCAGTGGTCTGCTGAAGAAGCTCTTCTACGTCTTCTTATCTCCAGTAGTTGATCCATGGAATAACACGGAATAACAGCCTAAACGCTCGCAGGTCATCTATACGCTCCGCCATCTTGGTACTACTGTTTACTACCGCTGTGCAGCGCCCTCTGTTGATGTGGACGCCATATCCTTTGCTTGGTTCCAATAAAAACTGGTGTAAATACAGACTGGTTCCCTAAATAGCACCAAGGTTCTAAGAAGCCTGAACGGAACCAGTTCAAGAACCAGGGTTCTTTTGGTCGAAAAAGGCCAAATTATGTGTCTTATTCTTCTTTATAGTGTATGGTAAATCTAACAGTAGTAAATTAAAGTTTTAAATCTGTACATTTTCATGGTTGTTTTGCTAATACCATTTGGGAGGGTGCTGAAATACAACCCTAGGTCTCACCTCCTTGGAGTCCTCAGTAGCAGCTGACTGATGTGAATAAATAAGCTACACTTACTGCAATTCATTATTTATACTCTGTAGATTCACATTCAACAAATGTATAAAGGGACTTTAATCCAGAAACAGAAAATGACACATTAATAAAGTTTATTGCCTTCAGCTGGGCTATTTTTCCAAATATCATTGCTGTCAAAACAGTGGTAACTTTACAGGAGAAGGCAAAACCCCTTAAAACAAAAACTCTCTATTGTCAAAATAGAAGATAATGTTTCCGAGAGCAAGTCAGTGACCAGCGGTGTGCCCCAAGCGTCAATTCTGGGGCCTCTATTGTTTCATTAATACAAGCCTCCTCTTGGCCTTATCTTATAAGACTATGGGATATATTACCACAGCTATTCAGATCTGACATGGTCCCATTAACTCACTGTGAAAGTGCCTTGAGCACATCACTTACTGGATGGACCAAAATGTTCTGATTAAAACAGACATTATTTTATTCAGTAATGGTAATGAAGGGCACAGACTACACTCTGATCTCAGTTTTAGCAGTCATGTGAAAGTAGTTCCCAAATCGGAATTGTATCACCTTAAGACCATCAACAAGATTAGAGACTTTCTGACTAAACAAGACCCGAAGAAACTCATCCAAGCCTTTATTCCTAGCAGGATTGATCACTGTAATGATCTCCCCAAAAACGATAATCATAAAGCCTTAGTTGATTCAGAATGCAGCTGACAAAGTCACCATTCTTAAAAGACACCATTCCTAAGTCTTTACATTGGATTCCTGTATGTTCTGGAATAGATGTTAAGGTACCATTACTGGTCTATGCATCACTGAAAACCAGCATGTTTATCTGATATGCTGCAGCAGTATGAACTCTCAGATCATTAGGGACTAGCCAGTTGGTACTGCCTAAGCTGTTTAGCTACTGTGCTGATCCTAAATGGAACCAGTTAATAGGGAGCATTAAAAGAGACTGGACGCTAAATCTAGGCTGAAACAATAAGCTGGATGATACACACTAAACGTGCCTAGTTAGTACCCACCTTCGGTAGGAAAGCTAATCTATGTTTTTATTGTTATATAAATGTGGTTATATGACCAGAGGGGGGCTAATCTCACGTCTTTCTGATGAATACGGCCCAGGCGCTGTACAAAGAAACTATTTTGGGCTCCTGCTAAGCATGTATTGAAGTGCCTCAGACTAAACGTCACTCAAAGCTAACCTACACAATGCCCAAATGGAGACACATTGACAAGATCGAGGGCGTCGGAATTACCACTTGTGTAACGAATGCATGGCGGCGCTGGAAAATGAACAGCTTTGAAACATACAGCCGTATCGCTCTGAAGGAGTCATTCGGCCTCGAGCAAGACCGGTGTTTCTCAGGACGCAGGCAGCTCAAATTAGGAGTCATCTCGAGAGGGTTACAGGGGTGTGATGGAAAGAAACCCTGATTACCACGCGTTTGTCCTGGATGGGCCTAGATAAGATGTGTGGAACCTTTTGTATGTGTACAGTGTCAGGGAGACCCAAAGCTCAACAGGAGACATCCTTGACCTCCTGAAGATGCAAATGAACCGAGAAGCTCTTCACCTGCCTCGCTTTTGAAGTTCCAAAATCCCAGCAGGATACCCACCAAACAAGGGGATCAAATTCTGTTTGATGCCATTTTTTTTTTCTCCCTGCACTGCAATGGCACATAGCACTGCGCTCTCAGAGCTAGCTAAGCTAGGCTGTCCGCTCCTGAGATGAGATACTATCAAAACATCCTAATTAAAAGAATAATCC
>JAVGWN010003062.1:0-10588 GCA_034552555.1 Semaprochilodus insignis | reverse complement strand
TTAATTAATATAAAATATAAAAAAATATACAGAATATTTATTATACTATGTAGCTGATTTTATTAAGACCTCTGACTGAGACCCAGCTCTTTGGAGACTCTCCTCTCTCTGGGTGTTTACAGTGGTAGAGACCTTCATCTGACTTTGAGACAGTACGGATGGTCATCTCTCCTGTAGTCTGAGTCTGGAGGAGTGATCCGTCTTTATAGAACTCAGCTGCAAGGTTTGAGGGCTTCGTTTGATGTAAACAGCGTAGAGTCAGAGGATCTCCCTCAGGTACAGGATGAACAGGACTCTCCAGGATCACATCACTGTCATCTGAAGGAGAGAGTGAGATACATAATGTGTAGAAAACAGTAATGAGAACGGGCACTAGTTAACATTAATTTTATACATTTATCATTAAAATTGTAATAACTTCTGGATTAATGAAAGTTTTCAGCATTTCAACCTTTCCAGTGTTACTGCACTTGGATTGCTATTTTTAATGTAGACTCACAGTGCACTGTAATGTTGACAGGATTACTGCTCTCTCCAGCTTCAGACTCACACCAGTACACTCCAGTGTCGGATGGGTGGGGGGAACTGAGGCTGCATATAGATCCTGTAACTGATCTCCGGCGTGATGGACAGTCTGACACCCTCTCACTGTGTGTGTATCGTCTCACTCTCCATCCAGTGGGGTTACCCTGTCTTTCGCAGCTCAGTATGACAGCCTCATAATAAAAGTGTTGAGATCTTCTGGGAAAGACCATCAGAGAGACTGGAGCAGTCGTCCCTGAGAGATTCAGACACACAAATTGAATAATGCAGATAGACTTCCATAATCAATAATACACATACCCTATATTCACCACTTTCACACACTATACATACAGCCCTCAATCCACAGCTCAACAGTTTAATAGCTGTGGAATGCTATATGATAAAAAAGTGTTTTATGCTTGGATTTAAAAACAGACACAGATGGGACATGTCTACAGTCACTTTGGAGACCATTGCAAGGTCTTGGTGAGATGACAGCGAAGGCACAATACCCTTTTTGTTGAAGACCGATGAACAACTCAATTTGGCATGGGCTCGACAAGTTTCTGGATGTAGGCCACATCAATGTCAGACAATCTTGCATGAAAGAATTGGGCAGTTGGGCCAGATCTGGTGGATGCCTTGGTGGACGGTACAATTCTGAAAAGAATTTCCTGTAGACTGGGGTTTCTGCCACTGCTAGTAGACCCATATGACCGTATACTTCCATACACCTGCAAATTTAGCTACTGCCTTCACACTATGGCACACTCAAATGCAATTACTCCTTTTAGCCAATCATTAACATCTGCTTTGGAGCCATTTTCCACACATGGAACAAGACATTCAATCAATCAATCAATCAATCAAAATTTATTTATATAGCGCTTTTTACAACCAACGTTGTCTCAAAGCAGCTTCACAGAAAATAAGTTAGTTATAAAGGAACAAGAAAAGAGAAAGACACGGCCTTAATGTACAGATGTAAGAAAACCCGGGTCCAAGCCCCCCTAGAGCAAGCCAGAGGCAACAGTGGCGAGGAAAAACTCCCTTGGGTAAGGAAGAAACCTCAGGAGGAACCAGGCTCAAGAGCGGAACCCAACCTCCGCAGGTCGATCCGGGATGAAGAGAAAAAGACAGAACTAACAGGAATAAGAGCTTAGAATATCTATTAGATACAGTCTGATTAGTCCAGGACGGTAGTAATTGCGAAGATGGAGCAGACCCATAGACAGAGCTCATAATCAGAGCACATTCACTGCACTGTACCACCTCTTCTCAATCTATGAATCCCGTCACTCACACCCGCAGGTATTTATAGCTCTCATGCAGTGCCATCTGCAGGATTCCTAAAGTTACTAGGATCTTACTACTTATCCCCACACCCTCCACACATACCCATCCTTACATCCTCATGCACACACTCTATTCACTTTTCAAATTCCACAATTCATCAAACCAGCACTCCACACTCATCCAGCTCCTGGCTTCATCATTTTAATGCTGGGAGATCCTGTTAGTTTCTACAGTTCTAATTTTAGGAAACTCCTCTTTTACAGTATGTTAAAGATCACTGTTCAGCCTTTTTTTGTGTACAGTTTAACTGCAACATTTGTTTTTCTATCTACTTCTGATACATTTAACACTGTATCTAGTATCGAGTATGCAGTCAGAAGGTCATCTACTCACCAGTAACGGCTATCCAGAGAGCATCACTGTAGTGAGTGTAGTAGACTGGATCTCCTCTCCCAGCTCTGCACCAGTACTGTCCTCCATCAGAGACACTAACTGAGCTGATGGTGTAGGAGTGTGTTTCAGTCTTGATCACATTCTCAGGGTTCTGTGTGTGTTTGGACCAGTAAAACTTCCATCCAGCTGACTGATCCAGCTTACAGTACAGAACCACTGGATTTCCTATCAGTGCAGCTCCTTTATGGCTTGATGTGAGTTCAGGTTTAGGTCTTTCTGCTGTTGGAGATGAAGCTCACAGTTCACAAAGAGACTAAACACCAAACCTAAGAGCTCTACTAAAAATGAATTGTTATTTGTCTGTACTGATAAAGTTTGTCTGAGTACAGTTCAATATGACTCTATGACAAGCTTAAATAACACCTAGGTAAAAAGTGAAAACTCAAATTGAAACCAGTAAACCAATCTTTAAACTAGAAATACAGATGTATCAATATTCTTAAAGACTTATATGCTGTATTGTACATTTGGTATATGTTGGTGCTGGCAATAAAATTGAGTAGAAATGAAATGATATTAATGAACCTTCTTTACAGTGATGGTACAAAACTAGTGATCTTACCTTTTACTGTGAGAGTTATAGGATTACTGAGGTGTGATGATGTAGGTTTGTTATCTCTCTCTCCTCTACACCAGTACTGATCCTGATCTGCTGCTGAACTGATGGTGAAGGTGTTTTTCTGAGACTGATAGACTAAACTGCTATTGCTGCCTTTATACCACTGATATCTCCAGTTACTGTCTGACTCTATTTGACACTTCAAAGTGACTGACTCTCCAGTGAACACAGGACTCTCTGGTTCTGCTCTCAGTGCAGCTCTGGGTAAATCTGTGGGAACATAGTAGGCTGTATTCATGTGGAGCCTAAAACTCTTAAAATGTTCTATTAAAACATATTGCTATCAGTGTTGGGCAGCCTTACATGTAACAACCTTACATAATCATCTAAAAACATTAGCTGAATTCTGTTACAATTAGAGAAAAAAAAAAGACAGTAATCAGATTACGAAGTAAAGGTAAAGGTACGGTTAGGGCAAGGTTATGGTTAGGGTAAGGGTATGGGTAAGGTTAGGNGTATGGGTAAGGTTAGGGCAAGGTTATGGTTAGGGTAAGGGTATGGGTAAGGTTAGGGCAAGGTTATGGTTAGGGTAAGGGTATGGGAAAGGTTAGGGTAAGGGTAATATTAGTCAAGGTTAATGTATGTGTTAATAAAGGCTAGGTTTAAGGCTAGGCTAGTAGTAATTCTTGTTACAAATAGCGTAAGGTTAAAATTAGGGTTATGATTATGTCAGGATAAAGTTAGAGTAAGGTTAAAATTAAGGTAAAGATAAGCTTAGGGTAGGGGTGAGGTGAAGGTTAAGGTAAGGTTATGGTTCAGGTCATGGTAAGGTTAAAGTTAAGGTTAGAGTAAGGCCAAGGATAAGGTTAGGGATAGGGTAAGGCTAAGGTTAGGGTGAGGGTAAAACTAAGGTGGGGTTAATGTTAGGCTAAGAGTAAGATTAGGGTAAGGTTAGGATAGGAGGGAGATATGGTAATTTTAAGATTAAAGTTAGGGTAAGTTTAGAGTAAGAGTGAGGTTAGGGTAAGGATAAGGTAAAGGTAAGGATAAGATTAGGGTTACTGGTAAAGTTAGGGTAAAATTAAGGGTAAAATTAGGTTGGGATTAATGTTAGAGTTAGAGTAGCATTAGGATAAAGTTAAGGTAAGGATAAGGGCATGGTAATTAAATTTTAATTATGGTAAGAGTTTAGGGTAAGGTTAAGGTAAGGGTAAGGATGTAAAGTGTCAAGGGTAAGGTTAAGTTTAAGGTTAGGGTGGGGTTAAGGTAAGGGTAAAGTTAGGGTTAGGCCAGTTGTAGTTCTGGTCATGGTTAGGTTAAGGTTAGGGTTGGGATAAGGTTAGGGTTAGGCTACTTGTAGTTCTGGTTAAAGATAGGATTAGTGTTCAGTTAGGGTAAGGTTAAGGTTAGAGTTAGATTAAGGTTAGAGTAAAGCTAGTTGTAGTTCTGATTAGGGTTAGGTTAAGGTTAGAGTTTAGTCAGGGTTAGGGTAAGATTAGGGTTAGGTTAACATTAAGGTAAGCATAGGGTTAATGTAAGGCTAGTTGTAGTTCTGGTTGAAGGTAGGATTAGTGTAAGGTTAGGATTAGTGTTCAGTTAGGGTAAAATTAAGGTTAGAGATTAAGGTTAGGGTAAAGCTAGTTGTAGTTCTGATTAGAGGTAGTTTAAGGTTAGTGTTTGGTCAAGATTAGAGTTAGACTAAAGTTATGCTAAGCATAGGGTTAGGGTTAGGCTAGTTATAGTTCTGGTTAGGGTTAGGTTATGTTTAGGGTTAGGGTAGGTTAACATTAAGGTAAGCATAAGGTTAATGTTAGGCTAGTTGTAGTTTTGGTTGAAGGTAGGATTAGTGTAAGGTTAGAGTAAGATTAAGGTTAGGGTTGGGGTAAGGTAAGGGATAGGGTAAGGTTAGGGTTAGTTTAAGATTAAGGTTAGTGCAGGGTTAGAGTTAGGCTAGTTGTAGTTCTGGTTAGAGATAGGATTAGGGAAAGATTAAGGTTAGAGTTTGATTAAGGTTAGGGTAAGGCTAGTTGTAGTTCTGGTTAGGGTTAGGTTAAGGTTAGGGATAGAGTAAGGTTAGGGTTAGTTTAAGATGAAGATTAGTGTAGGGTTAGAGTTAGGCTAGTTGCATTTATGGTTAAAGATAGGATTACAGTAAGGTTAGGGTTAGGGTAAGGTTAGGTTAAGGTTAGTGTAGGGCTTAGTGTAAAATGGGATTAGTGTAAGGTTAGGATAAGGTTAAGGTTAGGGTTATCTTAACGGTAGGACTAGGGTAAGGTTAGGGATAGTTTAAGGTTAAGGTAAGTGTAGGGTTAGGGTTAGGCTAGTTGTAGTTCTGGTTAAAGATAGGATTAGGGTTAGGTTAAGGTTAGGGATAGGGTTAGGTTAAGGTTAAGGTAAGCGTAGGGTTAGGCTAGTTGTAGTTCTGGTTAAAGATAGGATTAGGGTAGGGTTACGGTTAGGGTTAGGTTAGGTTAGGTTAGGGTTAGGTTAAGGTTAAGGTTAAGTTAAGCGTAGGGTTAGGGTTAGGCTAGATGTAGGTCTGGTTATAGATAGGATTTTTCATTCATTGACAATGCTATATTGTATTTGATGCTTAGAAAGAAATGCGCCAAACTGCATATTCATTAAAGGAATGATAAGCATGATGAACAAACTCACCTGACAAAGGAATTATAACAGGATCACTGGCTGTTGTGGTTCCCTTGCAGGTATATCCAGCATTATCATTTTCTGTCACCCAAAATCTGTATTCACTGTCTTCCTCAGAGCGCAAAACCTGTCCGTTCTTATACCAGCTGTAGGTCCACCTACGGCCTTCTCCTCCCGGTATTTCACATTTTAGAGTGACAAGGTCGCTTATGAATATTTCTTTGTCAGGGGGCTTTTGAATTGTAACCACTGGCTTATCTGTAAATACCCAGCAACAAACATTTATTCTTCAAAGACAGACATTCACATCAGTGGTTCCCAAACTGTGGTACAGACACCCCCAGGAGTATACCAAAGGACGCTGGGGGTATGCAAAATAAATTCTGATGTTTACACTTTGTTTAATCTTCATTCATTCCATTCATCGACTGCCCACTACAGATACTTCCCGTATACAGACAATATGTGCCCTTTTGGTTGTGTGTTAGGGCTGGTCGAGCTGTAGGGCTGTTAAAACTAAACAAGCGAGGTTATATTTTTTACTGGACATTCAGATATTTGACTTGTCTTTGAATTCTCAATTAAAATGCCAAAAAACCTACTTTTTGCAACAAACTACAACCAATTACATTTTAAAAGTATCCTTTGGCCTTCTCTGGCTGAACATTAAGCATCTGAACAGCAAAATGCTGTTCTCACTGCACTGATATAGATTTCTGCGCACTGACCACATTAAGTATTCAGTATAATATATCTAAAGTGAAGTGTCATCGCATAAGAATCACATATTATGTTTAAGGCTAAACATTCTACATATCAACACTGCTTAAAGAAAACAAGTATCTCCAAAATGGCAACTTTACAGGAGGCCAATAACCTAATTCAACTTAAATGTAAGTCAATAAGTCAATAGAACCAGATTATTTCCAAGCGATTTTGCGCCATTTCTGTTGGTCCATTCATCATGAAATTTTCACACAATGTAAAGAGCAGCTGCTGTGTTCAAATGATGCATAAAAGTTAAAATCAACAGTGACGTTACGTATCATGGCAATATGTGCACATGTATGTATATGGAGCAAGAAAAGCTTTGCAGCAGGTGGTGAAAATCTGACAGCACTGTACAAAAGTTTTGGAACCTCTTATCTACACTGATCTACTATACATCAACAAGATCGGCCAAATATACATATACACCCTTCATCGAAAGAATAGTAGGCATGAGGCACGGAGCTGTAGAGGTTCCTAATGGTGTCCTGTGATAATCCATCTCATGCAGCTTGAATATTCTCACACAGTTCCTGTAGGTTTTGCAGTAGGGGTGGACGTGGAGTGACACCAGGCCTTCTGGACATGTGACGTGTGACAAAAAAACATAAGAGTCTGGCATGACACCAATGCAGTCTTTGATGTTGATGTGGCGTTAAGGGCAGTCGTCATAACAGTCTGTGTGCATGTAGTCCTGCATCGTGCAGCGGTCTGACCAATGGTGCTGGCACTAACTGGATGACTCATTTTGGGTTAGTCATGTACCTAGAGTAAGGTCTGTCATTACTTGCGTCACATGCGTGGCTGAGCTTAAAATTTGAATCAATTGCATGCCTCAAAATGTCAAACCTACCCACCAAGTTTTATTACTGTCTGTTGATTTTTTTCTCTGGCTGCAACTATTTGTACAACTGTTCTTTTGATGATGGGTGTAACACTAATCTCACAGCTGCATTTTCATATTTGTACCTGTGGTTTCACTTTTCATAATCATCTGTTAAAAAAAAGCTTTACATTTTACATGCAAATGTTTATCAGTGCAAATGAAATAATGATGTACAAGTATATGTGAAACATACCTTGAGTTTGTCCACTGCCAGTCAGCACTAGGTAGGGAACATCAAAGGATATAATACATTAATATGAAATATGGACAGGTAGAATTAACGAGTGAGTGACACATACAGAGCTGGAGCTGGACAACCAGTTCAAGTCAGATAGATTCAGTCCTGAACTACGTTCCCACATTAGTTATTGTATCTGTGTATATTACACACTAAAAAGCTGAAAAAAATTCTTGCATCAGTGGTATAGTTTCTGCCATCAGTATGTTCGCTTTTCTGGAGACGTATCCCAAACCTAAACAGCACCGCTACTAGCTTAACCTTGCCCTTAGCCCTCATTTTAACCTTAACTTTAACCTTAACCTCACCCTGACCTTAACCTTACCCTAACCCTGACCTTAACCTTAAACTTAAACTGGACCTTACCGTTACCTATTCCCTTACCCTAACCTTAACCTAACCTAACCCTTACCTTAAACTAATCTTACCATTAAACTTAACCTAACCTAACCTAACCTGACCTGACCTAACCTAACCCTTACCTTAACCTTACCATTAACCTTGACCTTAACCTTACCCTTAACCAAACCTTGACCTTACTTTAACCTTACCCTTAACCTCACCCTTAACGTAACCTACCCATAACCTCACCCTAACCATAACTTAACCTTACCTGAACCTTACCTTTAACCTCACCCTAACCTTAACCTAACCTTACTCGAACCTTACCATTAACCTTAATCCCCCTACTTTACCCTAACTTTACCATTAACCTTAACCTTACCCTGACCTTGACCTTGACATTGACCTTAGCCTTAAAACTTAACCTAACCTTACCTTAACCTTATTCTTATTTTTACCCTAACCTTACCTTACCCTGAACCTTATCTACTATATGAAGTACAATCAGCAAACCAGGGCTATAGTGCTTGAGGCAGGTTTCAAATATCGGGGCATTGTGGCTCCCCCAAAACTAAATAAGTGCAGGCAAGAGTCATGTTCTGTGGTGATGCTGATCATTCTAAAACTGAAAGAGGGTAAATGAGCATGTAATATCACAAAGAGAGCTCAAGCAACACTTACAACTAAAAGACAAGAACAGTGAGACTGTTTACCGGTGATACAAGGCTGTATTATTTGTTAGCTGTAGAGTTTATTTTAACATTTTTTTTGTCAGTTTCAGATTCTGGTGGATTTTAAGTAAACTCTCCACTGTTCTTTCAGTTTCTCTCTGCTGGGCGCACAACTGTTACAGATCACATGCTGAGCAGAGCAACAAGACAGATCTCCTTTAACTAAACTGATAAACAGTCAAATCAGACCCTCCCCAGATAGTGAGTATATATCGCCTGCTGGCTCAAGGTCGGCACCGTTCAAGTTATTGTTCTGCATATAAGATCTAACTAGGTTTTTATCTCTTTAAATATGTCTAACCTTAAATTTTAGAAAATCAATATAACAAACAACTGAGAGAAAAAAAATAAGAACTAGAAAATGATTTAGTTGAAAATGCTGCTGACACTAAAAGTTATTTACTTAACACATTTATAAAGGATACCAAAAGGAAGAAATAAAGTAAGAATGAGTAAATTGGGCTGTTAGTGTTGTCTCACACACCCAGAAAACACCCCCAGTTTTGCCATTAGTGCGCAAACATCTCCTGTTCATATCAGGGTCTGCTCAATAAACGTATAACTCATTAACATCTGGTCACCCTCAGCAGCGTTATAACTTCTGACTGGGTGACAGTTTCTCCCAGAGAGATCAACTAGGAAATCCATTAACAGCACTAAATGTTTAACTATACCTATACTGTTTACAACCACATAGTTAACTGCACACTTTGCTACCTCAACACACTGTACTCTCCTACATGTACACTTACACTAAGCTGTAATTTTGCCTCCTGCATATGCTAACTGCACCTCAGTTCTAGTATTGACTATACATATATATATATAGTATTGTAATGCGATACACATGGCTCTTAATCCAGTCTCTAAATACCCCACAGTTCAGTGCCGCTCCACTCGAGATCCTCTGCTGTAACATTAACACTGAAACTTAAAAAGACACTTGTGTTACACCGATGTAGTTTTTCATTAAAAGCATTTCACTTAATAGTGCATTTTCACACTGGATGATCTAATCATAATATTAAGAAGGGACATCAGTGCAGCCCAAATTAAACGCCTGAAATCAAAAGAAATATTTAAACCAAATTGGCGCCTATAGACAGGAACCTCTGGTTTAACCCATAAAATACTATATATACTATATATATGTATCTCACAAAAGTGAGTACACCCCTCACATAAATATTTTATTATATCTTTTCATGGGACAACACAGAAGCTTGACACTTTGATACAATGTAAAGTAGTCAGTGAACAGCTTGTATAACAGTGTAAATTTACCGTACAAGCTGTACACTGACTACTTTACATTGTATCAAAGTGTCAAGCTTCTGTGTTGTCCCATGAAAAGATATAATAAAAAATTAATATTTACTTTACATTGTATCACACATTATGTATTCAGTGTTGTCCCATGAAATGATACTGTGTGGGTGTACTCACTTTTGTGAGATCCTGATATAATATATATATATATATATATATATATATATATCAGGATGTAACATTTACTACCATGTAACATTGCAATCTAACATTGCTGCCAAACCACCATAATTATCCTGGCTTTCCTGATTACCCACCGCAGCATTCCATAAATTAACTCAATAAATTACTTAAACACAAAGTACACTGCACTATAGTAACACATTTAATATAAACACCAGTCTATATAACCACAATAACCCGTCCAAGAACAGTTAACTATTTCAAACACACATATTTTAATTCATCAGGTATTTTTTATCATTACGTAAATCTTATCAAAGCACAAGCTTTTTGTTCTGTATTGTTTCACGCATTAAAGTTTATGTTACACTTCTGGTCAAATCTGAACAAAGTAAATTGAGTTCACAGCATCAATTTCAGTACATCTACAACAGCACTGATCATCAGCGCCAGCAGTACTGACACTAACACATCATCACTCAGAAACATACAGCAGCTCTCACTTCAATGAAGACATAAAGAACATTTACTCACAGAGTATTACAGAGAGTGCACTGAGCTCCATACTGTCCCCGCACTGACTGACTGACTGACTGAACAACGTTCCGTGTTCAACAACCATCACTTCCTGTGGTCTTACACTGAAAGCACGAGAGAGAGAGAGAGAGAGAGAGAGAGAGAGAGAGAGA
>JAVGWN010003061.1:0-10589 GCA_034552555.1 Semaprochilodus insignis | reverse complement strand
GCACCCAGAAGGAAGTGTGGGATTGCAGTGCTATTGGGAAGGAAGATAAAGATTACCAGGAACAATAAATGATGATACATTTAGACTGATATGGGCAATATTTATTGAGCTACACATACAGAAGTAGCGTCTCTCAGTATGGCGTTGAGACGTCTCGGCCTGGAGTTGTAGAGGTTCCTAATGGTGTCCTGTGATAATCCATCCCATGCAGCTTGAATATCCTCAAACAGTTCCTGCAGATTGTGCGGTAGGGGTGGAGGTGGAGTGATACTAGGGCTTCTGGACGTGTGACAACAAACCGTTCATCTTGGCGGTGCCTCCACACACGGATTCGTTGGTCGTCTCCACCAAGACAAAAGCGGGACTCGTCACTGAAGATGATCTGCTGCCATTCTGAGTCACTCCATGGCAGACATGCCATGGCTACACATCCTTTCAAACAGTTGTCTTCGCACAGTGGAAGGATGGACAGAAACACCTGTGGATGTCATCAGATCTGAAGCAAGAGTCGAGCTTGATTTTCTCCTCTTTGTGTACATGACAGGGACAGTTTTGGTGGTCTACCGGGTCTTGCAGGTGGTTGTTAGGAATCCAATTTTCTCTGTACCATAAAAATTTCAGTTGGAAACTCCTCATTGTCATCTTTATGGACTGAGTGAATAAATAAACCTTAGTCTCCGACTTACCGTGTACTGCATACACTATGCTTCACCAAGTGTTCATCAAGTGCTACACGCATGCAGAGAGGAGTTCACAACAAGATAGAATACATTCTATGAGCAACCATTTCCTCATTATACTTGGTGAGGATATAGAACTGTCTGGGTAAATGAAAAATGCTGTGCAGGATGGGAAAGTGTGTGCATGTGTGTACGCATGTGTGTGAGAGAGAGAACAGCAAATTATGTGAGCAGCACTGTGTATTCTTGGGTATATTTGAGAGGCGATTTTGTCTTATGGGCCGAAAATTTTAGAATGGAAGGTCAGCAGAATGTGAAAGTAAAAAAGAGGTACTGATAACTGAGAATGACTATAAGACAGAGAGTCGGAATACATAACACCTTTATATTGTTTCTTTTGTTTCAGGCTGCACATGCGAGTAAAGTATTACTGGGAAATGTGTACTTTAGGCGCACGTCATGATCATCTGGAAGATGGAGCTGCCATTATATCATTCCTGAGGCTGAATAGTTTTGCATTATACTCTGTGGAGGAACAAACTCACAATTAAATATTAAAATGAGTAACTTGTGCAGGCTCTGAAGTAAGCTACACTTCATCACAGAGTCACTGTATTTGCTAAAATCATTTTTATATAGAGTCTAATGACTAATGTAAAAAAATCAGTCAGATTATACAGGACTGTACAGCGTTCACATTTCTAATGTAAAATATGAATATGATGTGTGCCATCTTTGATACTGTTTCATAAAGGTTTTCTACCGATCTCGTGTAACAGGCGAGTCCTTTCACATAACTATTTGTAGTGTTAACCATAGTGATTGCTTATCTGAAGGAACATCTTCAGATGCTAAAACCTTCTCGTTATTTTTTTTTTGATTGAAAACCTACCGTTTTAACATCCAGTGGGTAAACAATTTCCCTGGTTACTTAAAATGAGTATTACTAAAAAAATAAAATAATATGTTTCATTATACAGCACCTTTCATAAGTTTTTTTCAACGTTTACATGATTCTTGGTTATTATGTTATCCCAAATGTCCTATTTTGCTATCTTTGGTGTATAGCTGTACTAAATATCTCTTAGCCCAAATGCGACAGATGCTACAGGTGCTGAACTACAAAAACTGCAACTAAGAAACTAAGGATCTCAACCCCACTGAGCACCTTTGGCATGAAATGGAATGCCGATTGCCTGTCGATACCTGACCTCACGAATGCTCTTTTGATTGAATGGGCACAAATTTCCAGAGACACACTCTCTGGAAAGCCTTCCCAGAAGAGTGGAGGTTGTTATCACAAAGTGGGAGCAAATCCATATTAGTGCCCATGGCCTTGGAATGGGATGTCCAACAAGCTCATAGAGCTATGATAGTTGGGTGTCCACATACTTTCGGCCGTATTGTGTACATTCAAAATATAAATTTTTTGTTGAGTATTTTTCAACAAATACATGCTGGCCTCTGCAGCTTTGGCCCATTTTCTATTCTATTTTTAAATGTACATGCTTCCTTTTTTAACATCAACTGTTTAATAAAATGTATAAATGTCTAAATTACTGGTTATAAATATCTTTAATAATAAACCCACATAGTAAATAAAATTATACTTGGCAACAACATGTTTTGAAAACTACTTCACCTGTTCTTATCATACAGTTACTGCAAACATTCATTAACTTCTGCTGGTGTATGTTCATGGCAACTTGCATGTTAACAGTGCTCACTGCTGAAGGAACTTCAGACTGTAAACAGTTTCCGAAGTTATGTTTACCTGCTTTACATATTAAAAACACTAACCACTAAGACACTTAAGCTGTATGGAAAATACTGCACTCTCAGTAAACCATATGCAGTAGAGACAATGGGGTAATTTGCTGTAGCCTTTTAAAGCCCCGAATTATAATGCAGAGGCGTAATGGTACGTGCGTGCATCCTGAAAAGTCATGGTATGGACAATATGGTTTGGCGCAAACAGTAGTACAGAGTAAACACGGCAGTCCACAGTATGTGAAAAGATTGATGTTACCGAAGTTCTTAACTACAAGTTTCACCTGAAAGAGCGGTCTGCTTTTTTCAATTTAACGTTGGGGGAAAATTGATGGTTCCCAGTGAACTCTAACGGCTACAACAGCTAATGCATATTTGATGGCATCACCCAATTACCAAGCCAGGGAGAAACGGACTCATTTTTATTCCATGTGCTAAAAATAACCTAAAGCGTGTTAGCTTAGGTACACAGGCATACAGTAAAATGAGTAGAAGGGAAGAGCTATGCAGTAAAGTTAGCAGAGTTAACTTTCAGCCAGCTACTTAACAAATCTCTCTTTGACTCTCAAACAGAGAAAGGGACAATTTGGGCACATGCATGCACACCTAACGGCTAACAGAACAAGAAGCTCAATTTTCCAACATACTAACAATGGTGTTGAAGAAAAAGCCCAATTTTCCAATATACTAACAATGGTGTTGAAGAAAAAGCCCAATTTTCCAACATACTAACAACGGTGTTGAAGAAAAAGCCCAATCTTCTAACATATTAACAACAGTGTTAAACAAGAAGTTCAATTTTCCAACATACTAACAATGGTGTAATGGTAACTTGGTCATCTCTAGTTCTACAGGCCTACTTGGTAGACTTGTAAAAACTAAAGACACTGAAGATTAGATCAGATCGGATCAGCGGCTTCCATTTCTATGTAATAATGCAATATCAATAGACACAAACACACAGTCTATTATTAGTCATTACTGATTTAGTTTGCTATAAAAGGCATTTAGACATGTTTTTGTATGATTTACTAAAGCAGCACGAGTCATTTAGCAGGTCATAAAAGTGGTCCAATAGCTGGAGAGCAAACTGTCTATGTGCCAGTCACAGAAACAGCAAAAAAATATGTATATTGTGTCAAGTGGAATGGTGTCACAAATCATGACAGCATATGCCTAACAAGGCAAAACTGCCTCAGGAAAAATGGACAGTGGTTGCAGCGTAAGGCTCCTTAACAGGGCTGGGTGAACATAAACAGCAGAGCTGCTGTTTAAAAAAAAAAAAAAAAACTGAATAAGAGAGAAAAAAAACAGCCTCAAACACTACCTCAGAATCTTCAGCCGAGTTTCAATGAAGACACAGGCCGCTATTTGAAAGAGCTGCCATTGACATGATTTCAGAGCAAACCCGGTGCACAAAAATAACCTGCAAAGCAACCGATGAATAAAAACAACCGAAATCTGGACCTCAAAGCAGACACTGACTCATGAGTACCATTCTTCCCTCTATAAACCTCTGGAGGAAGTCTACAGGACCTTTCAGAACCCCTGTACCGTCTGTTCGGAGGTGATTACAAAGCTTTTTTTTTGAAGAATGGTTCAGTTTTCTAAGATGTTGTTCATGTACAGAATAGCTTTCTAAGAAGGAATGAAGTTGCTCTGAAGACACAAAGCGGCCTGCCTTCCCTGTAAATGCCAGCTCATTGTGTTCATCACTGGCCACCTCGGACATGTTCGGGGTTTAAAGCGCACTGACTGCAGATTGTGGGAACTTACTCAGCCACTATTCTATTCTTCTCCAGCAACCTGACAAGTCTCAAATTTTAATCAGTGATAAGGTTGCCTACTTTGGGTGGGCAATTATTTCTGAATGACAGAGAAAACGAGTTTGACAGGAAAACGGTTTTGACTGACCGAGAAACTCTCCAATGACAAATCGCATTAATAACAAAAGGCGTGCAGTCCTAGTATTGCTCCCAGAATGCAAAATGCAAAATAAGAAAAAGAAAAAAGAAAAACCCACATAAACTCACCGTCATAAGAAAGCCTTCACCTCTATGGTAACTTTATATAAGAGAAAATGTCTGAACCTTAGGAAGTGCACAAATTTCAAGTTTTGTTTGCCAAGTTAATTACTGTATGCAATTAAGCCAGAAATATGTTGATTGTTGTTGATGAATTATGATTTTTAAACTGTTATTAATTTGTTATTAACAATATTTATTAATTTGCCATTAATTGATGGAATAATCATTAGAATACTCCATTACTAAAATAATCCATAGCTGTAGCACTACAACATTACAACATTACTACAACATTATTTCATTTGCCCTTGTAATTTTATCAAACTTTTTCAGGCAGCAAAGTAAACTGACCAATCACAGTGTTGATGGAGCTGACAGAGCAGCTGTGTTCCAGCAAACACAGCTTTTTCACAAACATCATAAGGAACGGAGCGTCCAAACGCAACTTAAACTGGCCTACAATGAATGTGGAAGTATGTAAAGTTTCAGCTAGTATATAAGTCATGAAGCTCTTCGTGCTACGTTCACCATTGCAAAACGAAAGCCAAGTGTCACGGTTTGTCTGTTCCGTTGAGAGAAAACCATTGGATCTTACTTGTCCTTAAAGACATCCGGTCTGCTGGCTTTGTGCTTTGTTTTGTGTGGAGCTGCATCTCCAAAATCTGCTCAAACTGAGATCTTGAGATCTGAGTAGTGAAGTTTAAGTTCCTGAACGAGGTGCAAAAGAATCTGAAGAAAGAGTGGAGCTTCATTTTATCCTCTCTTAAAGAACACAGGATGTTTATCTAGTCCTATTTTCTCCCTATATCTTTATTGTTTTCTGAACCTGGTACAGTTCTGTGTGACATTCTTGTGAAAAACCCTTTCCTTTGCTTTTCTGTTTCCTTATACAAATGGATATTATTAAATCTAATTTCCTCAGAAATGTCTCCTGGAAAATGAAGAACTCGTACTTAATGGCCATTTTAACTGAAAATGAAGGCTGGTCTGGGTTTGGCACAGTACTGTACACTGAATCAATTCTATGAGTCCATTTATCAGGAAATGGCCACACAATGTAAAGGGCAGTTGGCATTATCACACACTGGGGGGGGGGAAGCGATTAAGACTTTTATCAGAATTTTTTTTTTTTTTTGCTCAGTCTGAAAAGAGCAGAATGAAGTTTCATGAACACCTCTGGTCCATGGTTTGCAACATGTACATAGAGCAATGTGACCGGACTACACGACAGCATCAGCTTTGAGGTAGTGAATCCCACACCAGAAGGCTGGGAACATGAGGCGAAAGCTACGCCACATTAAGATCACCGATCTTTATAGCACAAAGGCTCAACGGCCCTGGAACATAATGCTCCACACTAGTCATCACTGGAAGAATAGCTTCCAGGAAAATGATGAAAAGCCTGAGAATATCTGAATGCCGTATCGAACCTTTTCATAATATTTCAGAGCTTGTGATAAGTTTGTTTTTGTGGCAGTTAATATGCAGCATATGCAGTGCTGGCGTACCTGGTGTGCTGGTATGTCCATAGGAGAGGAAATGTTGGGCCTGTAGAGTTTTCTTTTGTGGCGTTTAAGACTCAGGGAGCCACTCTCATCTGGAGATTTCCCACTCATCAAGCCCATGATCTTCTTAGCTATACAATAAAGACCAGAACAGAAAAAATGTGCATGAGTTGATGCAGAAACTGTAGCCTGGGGCCATTCAGTCATTGGCACAAACCAATCAATGACACTGACACTAGAACACTGCATGTAAATTTGGACCATTTTCCACTGCACATTCAAAAACAAGAGCTGATCCAAATTTACCAACCAATTAACTCAAGCTGGTGGATCCATTTTCCACCAGCTTGAGAGAAAGCTGGAACCATCACAATATCAGCATTTATTGATTTAATTGGGTTTTTTGGGCCATTTTATCCAACTGTAATAGCAGGAATCTGAAGTGTCTAATATTGCTATATTGGATCAGTGATGGGTATCAAGAACCGGTGCTAACCTTGCTCTGGTTCCTGACAGGTCAGTACCAAAATATCAATAAGCCTTTGGACAAACAGTGCTGCTATTTATCAAATGTTAATTCATTCCATCATAGCAGGTATTTTTAATTGGATGGTGCTAGACTGGATCAGCGGGAGGGGCACTGCATGAAACAAAAATGTTCAGATGCCTCTGACTATCCTTAACCATGTTTGCCGAGTGTCATTCTGTGATCTCCAGCCACGGCAGCTTAAACTTTTCAAAAGTGTGGACTCAAAAGTGTGGATGCAAAGTGTGGATGCAAAGCACGAGTTGCATGTAAAGGAGGCAACACCAGCAACTTAATGCAACATGAGTACAACATTCTATAAATCAAAGCAGTCTATTATGTTTGTCTGCTTTAGCAAAAAGGCACATCACATCACTGTACTAGGGATGCACTGAAATGAAAATTTTTGGCTGAAGCCGAAACCGAACCTAATGAAACATTTGCCCGATGGCCGAATACCGAACACGTTTTTTCACGNTTACCCGATGGCCGAATACCGAACACGTTTTTTCACGGCCTTTCATTCATTTAGATATTTTTTTTTACCATTGCATAAAAAAATAGGCTAAATATATTTTCAGATTCGCAGGAAAGCCACAAGGTACACAGCCATGTGTGATGGTCATGGTTTACTGAAAACATCCTATTTCTTTTAAAGCTCAGGCTGTGAGTTTCCCCAGGTGTACAGATTGAGCAGATTGAGTCCCAATGTCTCTGAAGTAGAGTTTCTTCTGCTTTTAGGAGTCTAGCACAATTGAACACCTATTTTAACGGCAGGGGGTACAACTCCAGAAGTTCTCATGACCTTTATGAGGAATCCTCCTGCTGAGGAACAAAGCGCCTTGCCTGTCACGGCTATGACATTTATATATTCTGTACGTACAATTTGCAGCATAAATACAGACAGCATAACCATCTTTCCTTGTTTTACCTAATTGTTATTCTTTACGAATATTTATAGCATGAATAACCATTCCTATTTTAGTTTTATGTTTTATATAATTGATATTTCTAGGAGATCTTTGCCCAAGATGCATGCTGAGATTACAGAGGATACATTTGCGCTTTTCAAAGAGGGGGGGAGGGGGCACCAACTGAAACAGTTATAAAGAGATTAATGCAATTAATTAAAGATTTGGTTGCTGCTCATGAAGCTCTTGACAAATCCACTTATGAAAACTGTGAAGGAAAACTATATTTTTTTCCTCTTTAGTGATAACCATCAACATATCAGCAAGTTCCAGTTTTGTAAACTCTGGCCATTACTACAACTATATTCGTTTTAATTATTGTCACAATCTCAACAGCTCATTCAGCTTGTCAGAATGGGTCAAATGATTTATTGGTCAAGTCAAAAAAAAAAAAAAATCAAAATGTGTCGCTACTACTGCTGCCATCAACCTGTGGAGGAAAACTAAATGAAACCTTTCAAAATTCTGAATATTAATCAGGCTAAGCAAGTCAAACAAGTCAGAAAGCTGGATGAACGCTAATGGAAAGAGAAAGCTTTTGACCAAGTTAATTCCATTCAGACCGATGTACCTTTGCTGCCCAGAAAAGTGGGTGAGCTGTGCAGGAAGCCTCCAATTTTCTGCAACGTCCCCTCCTTCCTCCCCCGCAGGCTGGACTGGGAGTCATGAGAACCTTTTTTGACCAGCGCAGGGGACAACTAAATGTATGAAAAGATCACACCTAATTGACTCTCAACGTTTCAACATTTTAATTCACTCAATATTACCTTTTTTTTTATTTTAACTTTAACTAATTTTGGGTTTATTGGTCAATCTATCATCAGTACGGATTTCATAAAACCGTCTGGAACCACCAGCATTATGAAGACAAGGACATAATGTTTAACATACTTCGATATATAGTTAAGATAACATAGTTTATACAGTCTTTGATGTACTTTTAATTTCATTCTTACCTCCTCCTCCTGGTGTGCAGGCAGTTTTGGTGTGTTTCTGTACCTCGTATTCCTCTTGTTCTCCATCTCCACTCCATCCTGAGCGAGAGGATGAGAAGAAATAAAAAAGGGAATGAACCTTAACTCGGTTAATTAAATGTACAATGTGGAAGAAGCTTGGGTAATGAGGGATGAAAGAATGAGCATGGTATAATGGATTATTAAATAACAAAAAAGAGGGGGGGGGGCATTTTCTCTTTCAGGTGCATGTTAATGCACCAAAACTCTTGGATGACACTGAAATTCAAGACACACAGGGCCATAAACAACTGATTATACTATGTGCCACAAAGTCACAAGTTTCGCTCTACTTCAAAAACTATGGCTATAGATTGTGTTTCTGTGCTTGTAGGGTTTTTTTAATCCATCCTCTGTTATTTTGCTGTATTCGGCATACAGCAGTCAAAACCCTGTAGAGTAGAACCCATCATGGTAGGTATCCACTCTTGATGCTTGGCATAAACAGTGATATTAGATGCACACCTCCAACACTCATTGCCCCTTTAACTGTTTGACCGCGCCAACCAGTGCAGGGCAGCGAAACGAACAGAATTCTAATCACCATTTTTATTTTTAATTTCCAATAAAATAATTAGCCGTATTCCACATATAACGCTGGCTTTATATGATAAAACTTTCACCCAACTTTCACAGCTTGAAACCTACAAGAAACTAAACTGTTCTCGGGCTGCAGAACGTAAAGCTTCGTGCAACTTATTTAGGCGCAACAATTGCAAGCATCTCCAATTAAAGACGTTTCATTAAACTGGCAATAAAAACACCAATGATCTATGTCACACGATCATGTCGAATGGCGTAACCGCAGATGACTTATTTTACTTGGCTAACTGACAAACAAATAAAACAATAAAAAGATGGTTACAGGATAGCTGAAAAGTAGATTCTCCTGATCAATGTTTTTGTCAGTTTTCAAAGTCATGTCAAAAAACGAGATTCTTTAAGACATAAAGACTGAACAGAATGTCTGCAAGTAGCTGTTTTATACTGTATATACTCATCGTCAAAAGAATAGCTGTATTGGATTGCAATGCTATTGGTAAGGAAGGAAAGGTTTACCAGGAACAGTAAATAATGACAAATCTGGACTGATATGTGCTTGCTTATGTCACATTGCTCATGTCACAAGCATGAAACTTGAATCATTCACATGTCTCATGAGGGCAAACCTACCTGACCAAGTTTCATTCCTGTCGGTTGATTCTTTCAGGGTACAGCTATTTTTTTTTGATGAGTGTGCATAGTGCTTATAACTAGGGATGCCATCAATGCTTTTGTCGGTTTTCAGTCATGCCAACAAACAAAAGAGAATGTTTCTGTAACGTTTCTGTAAGTAGCTGTTTTATACTGTCTATAGTGCTTTTTAACTAGGGATGCTATATGCTACATATCCTCCTAGTAAAAAGCACAATTCGGTTGGTCGTGACCCTGTAAATTAGGCTTGTTCTTTTTCTCCATAATTTTTCTACATCATTTTGTCCTGAAAAAGTACAAAAACAAACCTGCGCTTTCACATACGCGCACACCTGCAGTCTCATTTTCAACTTCCCCCCCAATCACAAAGTGAGAAAAGAGGAGTCAGATGTGGTCAATGAATGAAATGACAGGGGATGAAAGGCAGCTTAAGCTGAACTGATTAGCGTCCTCACTGACTCATCAGTTTCGCTCTTTTCCTCTATCCGTCTTCCTCCCTGTCCCTCCCTCTGCAGACAGTGGGCCTGCAGCTGTGATACGGCGTGTGAAAGCTGATGACACGCTGCAGCTCTCAGCATGCTAAATGAAGGGGACTGAGCGAGTCTTCTGTCTGTCAGAGGTGCCTCCTGAACTTATTCCCACAAAGAGGTGTGCTGTCCTTCAGCAGTACAGGCCAGGCTGTACGCTAAAGCTGGGGCCACTGCCTGAGGGAACTTGTACTGACTATTTTGAGGGTTGCCCTGGGACCAGCAGGGGTTGAGTGCCATGTTTAACCCTCAGAGGTTTTGAGTTATTATTGCTATTTAAAAGTTACACAATGTAAGATTTCTTTGGAGGAAATGTCTAAATGTGTAGACAAAAAATGTAGTAACATCGGTAGTGCTGAATCTGATAACAGCGATT
>JAVGWN010003060.1:0-10590 GCA_034552555.1 Semaprochilodus insignis | reverse complement strand
GAATGAGAGAGAGAGAGAGAGAGAGAGAGAGAGAGAGAGAGAGAGAGAATGAGTGAGAGAGAGAGAGAGAGAATGAGTGAGAGACAGAGAGAGAGAGAGAGCTGATCGTAGGACCTGTCTATAGACCGGTCTGGTTGTTCTGTCTCCGTGTGTCTCACCTGAGTACTAAGCCGTGCTGTGTTTTGTTTGTCTCCTGGTTCCAGCTCTGATGGACACGTCTCTGATGTTGCCCACCTGTGTTTGACCCCTGCCTGTCTGGACGCTGAGTAAAGCCATCATCTACACTACCCCCAGGACTTCCGGAGGTCCTGCTCCGTTTCCTCCGTGTCTGTATAACTGAGCCGTAAACGGGTTCTGACTGCTAGGAATCTTAAACAGCAGCGGCAGCTCTACATCAGGACTCACTGACCCACTCTCTGTAACACTGATACACACCGGATCACAGGTATCAGGGGGGCACAGCTCTAGTCCTGGAGGGCCAGTGGAGCCCACTAAACCCGCCAATTAACGGGGAAGTGGAACCAGGTGGGCCAGCACACTGCTGCACACCGGAGCGGTGCACCCCTGACATACGACAAAACGGCCTATAAATGCTCCTATGCAGCTATAACACACGACCAGAACCCTGCAGGGGGCGCTAGCGCTATTCTAGACCCGTTTTTCTCCTGGAGGTTTGACACTTCGGGCGGAACCGAAGGCCTCGCAGATACTGAATGAATAGGAGGTGCTTACTAAGTGCCATTTGGTAAACGCTCCTCTTCTTATCAGGAGGCTGAGAGCTCTCGGACTGATCTGGAATCAGAAACACACATTAGCACTGCTAACATCACCAGCCCACTCGTACAGTCTCCGCCAAACACCTACAGGCCATGCAGAAGGGGCTGAGGAGGAAATCACACTACCTGGCTTCTTCTTCCAGGGTGAAGCAGCTGGAACAGGAAACAGTACTGGTTACTGGAGGACCTACAGTAGGCGGGATATCCCAGTGTTCCCTGTACACTGCTGAGTTCGTATAGGAACAGGGCTATACCTGCTATTGATCATGGGGGTTCCTATAGGCTCCTCACCTACTCCAGAGCCTTTAAGGTCATCAGTAACGAGACTCATCTCCCTGTTCTCTCCCTGGAGGTCAGGTGAGATCTGTGGTCCTGATTGGAGGAGGTTTCCGAGGGAACCCAGCTAGAAACTAGGGCTGTATTCAAAATGGCCCACTGCATACCCCACACATTAGTATGTACTGCACACCCTGTGTGTAGTATACAGTACAGTAACAAGTTCTGACCTACAGTGTAGTATACTAATACAGTCACATGACCAGTTACCTCACATTTACCTCAGAGCTGTTACTACTGTATCCACTGTTTAGAGCTAGCTGCTGCTAACGCTGCTCAGTTCACCTGAAATACGTTTAGCCTAGCTGTTAGCTCCCCTCGGCTATTTCACTCTAAAACTGATCCTCTAAAGCGAGTTCATCTTTTATTAATCTTCAGACCTGAATATTTTAACTTTCTGAGGCTCATTCAGATCAACACACACCCCCACTACAATCACTACACCCACATTTACACTAGAACCTCTGGAGTAGAACACCATCCGGGTATCTCCAATACACCATGAAGATAGCTCCCCCTGTACACTAGAACATCTGACTGGAGTAGAACACCATCCGGGTAGCTCCAGTACACCATGAAGATAGCTCCCCCTGTACACTAGAACCTCTGACTGGAGTAGAACACCATCCGGGTATCTCCAGTACACTCCAGACTACTATTTAGTACAGGGACAGTGTGCAGTATGCCATTTGAATAAAGCCTGTTTGCTCTAAAAACGTTCTGAGAATATGTCATGTTCCATTCATGTTCTCAGTGGGAAGTTTTCTTTTGGTTCCCAGAATGTTCTTTCTAAAGGTAGGAGAACGTTCTCTATGGTCTCAGTAACATCCATAAAGCATGTTCTGTATGTTGCCCTGAGAATGAATTCCTTTTTTGTTAGGATGTATATCTGTGGTCCTCAGAACATCCTGAGAACATCCTGAGAACATCCTGAGAACGTCCTGAGAACGTCCTGAGAACGTCCTGAAAATGTCCTGAGAACGTCCTGAGAACATCCTCTGGACGCTGCAGTTAGAACGTTAGGTCTAACCGTATAGGAACCTGATCTGACATCATAAACATCCTTAAAACGTTTTTTGAACCTTAGACCAAAACCTTCTCTTTAGAACTTTATTAGAACTTGTAGGGAACCTGTAAGTTCTGGGAGCGTTCCCCGTCAGCTGGAAGTGTAGAGTCCAGTAAAGGGTCAGTGCTGGTTAAATAGGTATGTAGGTGTGGTTTCTAACTATGATAACAGGGAACGCTGAGGTAACCCTGACAACCTGGAGGGCTTAGAAGTAGAATGGATGGATGGATGAATGGATGTATAAATGAATGGGTGGATGGATGGATGAATGGATGAATGAATGGATTAATGGATGAATGAATGGATGAATGGATGACTGCATATCGTCTCAGGAACGGTTCTCCGTTCAGTATGTTTCAGACAGAAGCCGCCTCAGCTTGGCGTTCCCCAGGTTAATGACCTCGCGGGGTTAAAGTTCACCCCTCTGGTTCTTTACAGTGACACCCATTAAAATAACGTTCTCTGTTTCATACGGAAGATACACCCAGGAGAACAGCTGCACCCAGAAGGAACCAGCCGACAGGAGTGAAACTCGGTGTGTAGGTTTGACATGGTGAGACATTTAACCCATCCGTGCAGTGAAACACCCACACGCACCCACACTAGGGGGCAGTGAGCACACTTGCCCGAACAGGTGGGGATCAGTTGGGGGTTACATGCCTTGCTTAAGGACAGCTCAGTCGTTACTGTCGGTTCAGGGAATCGAACCGATGAGTCACAAGGCTGGTTCCCTCACCTCCAGCCCACAACAGAACGGCAGCGGGTCATCTTCAGGGGCGAGCCACCACGCGTGCAACCCCTCTGGGACCATGTTGGGATCCCAGGCTAAGATCCCTAAGTGATAATTCCAGTTTGTAGAAAAACTGTTTCTTTAAACTTAGAAACTCTGATCGAAGCCGGCTGTGAGATCCACAGACTCACAGCTACACCGTTACATTACAGTCACACAGAGACGCTGTAATACTGCTAGCTAGATGCTTTACAAGCTTAGCTCTGCTACTACCTGTGATACCAAACTGTATATCACTCTGCAGACATTCCACTATATCAAACATCACTCCTATAAATCACTCCGCTACATCACACCGCTATATTACACCGCTACATCACAGTGCTACATCACAGTGCTACATCACACTGCTATATCACACCACTACGTCACTCAGGTATCACACTGTTACGTCACACCGTATTTTACACTGCTACATCACACCGCTATATTACACGGTTATATCACACTGCTAAATCACTCCACTTCATCACACCACTACATCACATTGGCGTGCCACACTGCTGTGTTAATGACTGGACCTGTGCTGAACTTGGGATCTCGGGAATTTCATCCTAATGGCCGTATTTTAACCAAACCAGGCAGCACATCAATCCGGCCGCGTGAGGCACTTAGCCTACATAATAACAGGTGAGGCGCTGCACTCTGTACACAGAGACGTGCCAACAACAAAGGCTCCTGATTATCACAGCAGATCTCCACTACCCTGGGAATCGCCACCGACACCCACGAGCACTGTTCTGGCTGTGGACGCGCCTTTGTTTCCAAAGAGCCCAGCTTGACATTCTCAGAGAGCTCTGAGGCATTTCAGCAACGAACGATCTCTCAGCGTTCAGTCTGCTGTTTCAGCCATTACAGTCAATTAAACTGGAATTAAACATGTAACGCTAACGATACCACGCTAATGCTAATGCTAATGCAGTGGTAATACAGACACAGTGATGATGCTGATATGCTGGTAATGTGGATGGATGTTGCTGACTGTAGACTGTATGTCAGGGACCTACACGGCGGGTGGCCAGCGAGTAGTGGGAGACGTATCTGTGTTTATGTTCATTAGCCCTGACGGGGAAACCACAGCAGGTGTCTGCTTCAGGAAATGAAAGGATGAAATGAAAGGATGAAATGAAAGGATGAAATGAAAGGATGACACATACCTTTTTCTACTGCGGATCAGAACACGGTCCAGGGATGCAGAAGAGGAATGAACAGCCACGTCAGTAAAACATACCTGCCACAGCATCATCAGTGTGAACAGCTCCAACAGAAGAGCTGGAGATCAGACGTTCACAGGGTTCTCAGAGGGGTCAAAGGTGAATCACCGAGCACAACTCGGCCCATTCTACAGACTCCTACGGGCTCGAGTCAGTGATAAGGTCTTAAGGTCAACAGAAACATAGCCAGAGAAGCTAAACTGGTGCTAAATCCATACAGGTCATTTGGATTTGGGAGCGGAGCACTTCCTAAAACGCCCCCAGGAAGGAATTCTGCTGGGCTTTCTCCAGCTCTGTGAAACACTCAACACTTCCATCTAACAAGCACATCTGAATGTGTGTGTGTGTGTCTCACCCATCTCCTCCAGCTCTGAGGTCATGGATTTGGAGCGCAGGGTGATGGCGGGTGGGGTCAGCCGCTTGGTCTGCTGTGGAGCTGAACGAGGGAAGAGCACAGGTACAGCAATAAGACTCAGTCAGGGACACTTCATCAAAGATGAGGCTTCGTCTCTGTTTGCAGCGGTTCTATTTGGCAGCACGGTTCTGTTCTAGGACCTGCCCGCCCCTTCATGTGCACACAGAGGAGCAGGATAAGGGCCAGCCAGAGGCATGCAGGGAAGCGGCTGGAGTGGGCAGACTGAAGCTGCTGGAGTGGGTAGGCTGAAGCTGCTGGAGTGGGCAGGCTGAAGCGGCTGGAGTGGGCAGGCTGAAGCGACTAGAGTGGGCAGGCTGAAGCGACTAGAGTGGGCAGGCTGAAGCGGNGGCTGAAGCGACTAGAGTGGGCAGGCTGAAGCGACTAGAGTGGGCAGGCTGAAGCGGCCTAAATAAGCAGCCCAACAAAACTAACCAGCCGTATCCAAAGGTAACAGCAGGTGATTAAGGCCTGAGACTGAATTTGTGGCTTGCCCTGAACTCACGCTACACTCAGTTAATAATATTAATAATAATAATAATAATAATAATATTAATCTACCAGAGCAGTGAAAACTGAGATGGTTTGTCCTGCGGGTCAGTAACAGTCTGAATTATGAATAAGACATTAAACATGATGAACACAAGGGGACCAAGAACGGATCCTTGAGGAACTCCCAGGTTAACGGGGAGAATAGCCGATATGTGTTCACCGATACTGTTACATCACTGCCTGTTTGTGAGGGTGGAATGGTGTATATGAGATTCCAGCAGAGGAGCACTGGAAGCACTGGAGCACCGGCTGTCTAACACTATACACCCTATTCATCATACAGCCTTCTGTTTTGGACTTTCTCCAAAGCTATTCCCAATTCACTGCTTTGGGATGTTTCCAAATCCATGCCATATTTAGAATATACATTTGGTCTGTATCCAAAACGACTCCCTATTCATTATATAGGACATCGTATTGGACTGTGTCCCACATGATGCCCTGTTCATCGTACAGTGCACCATCACGTGCCCAGAACTGTACCCTGTTCACTACACAGTGTGGTAAAATGGGAACCACGTTGCTCATATTAGTGTTATATACACACGTACATAGTGCCTCAGAATAGGGACCCTATAACAGTGTTCTATTTAGTGCTATAGAACAACATAGTGGTTGCTACGGTGTTGTTAGGATGTTCTATGCAGAACAAATTCACTGTTTGTAAACAAAGGGCTTACGGATACAACCAGGTGGAGAACTCACACCTATTTAGAAAGGAAGTAGCTCAATTTATACCAGATAAAACACTGTCAGTAACAGTCAGATTATGTTGTGTTTGAGGCTTTAATGTTACATATTCCCGAGTATGTAACGGATTTATTTCCATTTTTCCCGTTTTCCAGCTTCCTAAAGCAGGTAGAGCTGCTGTATTAGCACTGAGGATCCTCTGTGTTTGCTAACATTAGCAGCTGAAGCTAATCCCAGTTTAGTGAATCCTTTACTCTCCAGATGAAGATGAAGTTCCACCAGCACCATTATACTCCAATAAGAGCTCCAGAGTGTAAACTAGGACGGGATGATGATGTTCTGATCCGTATGTTTAGAGTTATAACTCTGTAGCGAGCATTACTACACCAGGAGACCAGCTAGGAGGAGCTAACGCTATTAGCGCTTACGCTAACGACCACAGACCGAGTGTTTCTGCTCACATTAACACTCGACAGAGAAAAATAAAAGCTGTGTTTGATTCTCCACATGGCTCTGTGGACATGTACACGTGTGTGTGTGTGTGTGTGTGTGTTATTGCAGCTAATAAGCTAAACAGCACGTTAGCTAGCTAGCTAATTAGCCTGGTTAGCTGCTTTAGAGTAACATAAATGAGCAGTGAAGTGGTTAATCAGGTGATCATAATGGTTCTGTCTCTCCAGCAGGTGGGACATGCACTACCATTAGAACCGTAAGTTCGGTGTCCAGTATCCCGGTTATATAATTCCTTGGACTGGTCCAGAATCCTGTCGTATCCTAGAACAGAGCTCCACACAGTGCTGAGGGACTTTTTAAGATCTTTCAGGATAACCTCTCACCTTTCTTCTTAGGCACCTCCTCCATTTCAGGATTGCGTGCTACCATGACCACCTTCACCATGAGGCTATTTCCACCCTGACGGATCATGTTGACCACCTGCCTGTGGCCCACCTTCACCACGTTCACCCCATTCACCTGAGAGACAAAGACAGAGGTACCACATACTTACAGATGATAAGCGGTCCCTGGACGTACCTGTCATCATACTGCTCCTGGTCGCTGATTCGGAACATGGAACACTGCTGGCTGTAGAGTCTATATGGTAATACTGTACTACTGGAACTGGTTTCTGTAGAGCGTTGGTTGAAACAAAGACCAGAACGTTTCCATCAAATCTGCCACAAATGATGTCACCAAGGAAGTCTCTCACCAGACGCACGTACATACCAGCACATAAATATACACACAGGTATTTAGCAACCACCTGGGAAAGCACAGCCAAGGTATAGCAAGACCTGAGCAATCACCTGGGATTCCATAGTAACACCCTAGCAACAACTTAGTAGCCACCTGGGTTAACACAGCAACACATCAGCAACACATCTGGCACACCTGGCTAATGGGCTAGTGACATCTTAGTTATCTAAAGGACGCGACTGCAACAAAATATTATATACGAACTTACATACCAACGAAAGCAATTCGAGCAGTTGGAGAGGGGTCGGATCATAGGCCTCTGGGAAGCGGGATGGATCTGGGACACCTACACCAACCACGTAGAGGGAGAACCGACGAATTGTATGACATGGCGGAGTGACCCAACAGCCACGATTACAGACATCCAGCGAGCAGTGATGTCCTCCATGAGTCATCCTGTTAGTGCAGCACCATTGGCAGACGGCTGCACCACGCAGGACTACATGAACACAGACCGTTACCACGACTGTCCTTAACACCACGTCACCGTCACCGTCACCAAAGACTGCAATGGTGTCGTACCAGACTGTCATGGAGTGACTCCGAACGGCAGCGGGTCATCTTCAGTGATGAGTCCCGCTTTTGTCTTGGTGGAGACGACCAACGAATCCGTGTGTGGAGGCACCGTGGTCAGCACCAAGATGAACGGGTTGTTGTCACACGTCCAGAAGGCCTGGTGTCACTCCACCTCCACCCCTACCGTACCATCTGCAGGAACTGTGTGAGGATATTCAAGCTGCATGGGATGGATTATCACAGGACACCATTAGGAACCTCTACAGCTCCATGCTGTGACGTCTGGCGTGTTGGGTTAGTACCTCACATGTACTAGGTAACATACGTTTCAGACGTTTACAGATCTAATCTCTCCAGGATGCTAATCAGCACCCCTGAGTACGAGCTCCTCGAAACCTGTCTAAGCAAACAGACCCAATTATTCACCATCTCCGACAATCAGAACCAGCACAGGAGGCTTCCAGATACCTCCTAACCTAGAATCAACAGACTCCACGCCGCCTGAACAGTGAGTCAGCAGAGCAGCCGGTTCAGCTGAGATCAATCAGGAGCTCACAGTTCCAAACTGAGCTCCACTACAAAGGTGTCTGGATCTTAGGCCGGACCTGATGCCAGCTTAGAGAGTAGCTGCAGACCCAGACGGAACCTCACACCACAGTACAGGTTTGATTCTGAACAAGGCCGTGAACTGAACACTGGTGGTCCTAGTCTACGAGGGGTGGTAGGAGGGTCTCTGGTTCTCCTGATCATTCGATATAATGATTGACACTTTGCTGAGACTTCATGTGGGATTTCTAACCCATGTCCTACAAGGACATTAGCACTAGCTGAACACTGAGACTGCTGCTGGTCGCTGTGTGAATGTGTATCTGTTTGTGTCCAGTTCATACGTTTACTAGCACGTTGTGTTTTCACTATTGCAGTTCCAGCAAAGAAGGATGTATTAACACTAACGTTAGCTTGTGGCTAGTGTGTTAATTTTGGTCCATCACGTTAGCTTGTGTGTTAATTGTGGTCTATCATGTTAGCTTGTGGCTAGTGTGGCAGTGTTGGTCTATCATGTTAGCTTGTGGCTAGTGTGGTGATGTTGGACTATCATGTTAGCTTGTTGCACATTACAGGTGTAATACTGCTCTACTGCCCAACCCAACGCAACATACAGCTAACCAATGTTCTGATCAGTGCACCAAAATCTAAAATTGAAATTCCAAATCCAACCGTATACAAGACCCCTGTACACAAGACCCCCGGAGAAACACAGCACTGATATGTCACCTCCTTGTTTATAAGGAGTAAAAACAAACAGCCAGTGAAATGTGTAGGTTATAAACCAGCAGCGTCTCGTCCTCACAGTCCGTCCCGCTCGGAACATTAGCTCTATGTTTTGTCGACACTCGGTTCAGATTATATATGCGGTGTGAAGACGGCTCCTCGTCTGTCTGATGTGCTGCTTTTGGCTGTGCCCGCTTACAGCAGGTTGATTAACTGAGCGCAGCGGCATCAGCACCAGCCTTCAATACGACGTGTGAAGCTGGGTGAAAGGAACACCGAAGACTTGAAGAGACACTTCGGCGAATCCGCTTCAAGTGACGCTTCAATTAAAACCTCGAATTTAAAAAGCGAGCGGTGAAAAAGCGGACGTAGCTGATCAGCCGCGGCTCGTCTGGCATCCGAGCACCACTCCTTCCATTTCAGCACTGGAGGCTAAAACACCACCAACTAGCATCCTGGGTTTGGAGGAGGAATCCAGGAGAGCGCTCCCTACCAGAGTGCCCACAGTAAAGTCTGGGGGATAACGATCTGGGGAGGTTCAGGGTTTGGACTCGGACCCTTAGTTCCAGTGAAGGGTGGTGTTAATGCTACACCACACAAAAACATTCTACACGGTTCTATACTTCCAGCTTTGTGCAGCGGTTTGGGGAAGAACCCTTTCCGGTTCTAGCAGGACTGTGTCCCTGTGCACAAAGCCAGATCCATAAAGACATGGACTGAGGAGTTTGGAGTGGAGGAACTCCAGGGGTCTGATCAGAGCCCTGACCCCCTCAACCCCACTGGCCATCCTTTGGGATGAACTGTGAGTCGGACCTTCTCATCCAACCTCAGTGTCTATCCTCGCTAACGCTCTTTTGACTGAACGGACACAAATTCCCACAGAGACGCTCGGAAATCATGTGGGAAACTTCCCAGAAAAGTGTAAAAGTCCAGGGGTTTGGAACGGTCCGTCCAACAAGCTCATATAGATGTGATGGTCAGGTGTCCACATACTTTTGACCATTTAGTGTATGCGGTGTGCTTCTGAACACTGAAAAATACAGTATTTATATTAGAGGTGTCAACGTTAACATGTTAACACGTGCGATTAATTTGGAGCCACTCTCACAAGAATTCAAGAACTGTACGCCGGTGAAAGGGCCGGGACAGTGTCTTGACGTTGTGTGGGAGGTAACGGACGAGGTCACCGCGATAGGAACATGACCGCGGCAGTGAGGAGTCCACCGTTGGAGCATACATGCTGTGTAGCACATTTCACAGAGGGTGGTCACAGCGGCTCTCCGTGTCAGCGGGTCTGCAGATACTTTAGACATGTACCGTCGGACGTTTCAGTTCCAGGTGATCTTATTCTACTAAGACTGGAAAATGGACTGTTCGTTCGAAGACACCGTCACACTCTGTCTCACTGTAGCGGTTACGTATTTTGGTGAGTCACTTTGCGAACTAAGTACAGCCGGACCGTGTAGTTAATCACCTATTATCATGATCAACTCAGTTACACGTTTTAATCGACTGACACCACTAATATATACACACAGGAGGAAGTGAACGCATGTGTTCACCGCTCACCTCAATCAGGAAGTCCCCCATTCGTAACCCCGCCCTCCAGGCCACGCCTCCTTCATCCACAGACTCCAAATACTGAAGAGCAGGAAAAGCTGGAGTGGGAGTGAACTCCTCAATGGGAGTCTGAGCTAGAGAGAGAGAGAGAG
>JAVGWN010003059.1:0-10591 GCA_034552555.1 Semaprochilodus insignis | reverse complement strand
TGTGTGTGTGTGTGTGTGTGTGTGTGTGTGTGTGTGTGTGTGTGTGTGTAGGACGGCCTGCGTGTGTTAGAGGGACTAGCTGCGTCCGGTCTGCGTTCTGTCCGGTTCTCTCTGGAGGTTCCAGGGCTGAAGAGCGTAACGGCGAACGACTGCTCCGCTAAAGCCGCCGCGCTGATCGCCCGAAACGCCAAACACAACAATGTCACACATCTGCTGGAGGCCAGCCAGAGAGACGCCAGGTCTCTTTCTCTTTCTCCCTCAATCCCCCTTTAGCAGCATCACCTCCACCAAATGCTTCCCGAGCTGCTAAAGCGATCTGCACAGGAGGAAGTTTAGTCCATTGCTTCCTGCAAATGTGTTTCAGTTCATCAGCGTTCCTGGGATATCTTCCTTGCTCAGCCCCCTTCAGGTCGGAAGCGACTGCAGTTGATGGCAGTTCTTACACCAAAGAAGAAGAACACAGTTTGGTGGCAGTGGGTTCTAGTTTTAGGTAGCTATAGCTAGCCAGCCTAGCTAACGTTAGCTCCCACTGGCTAACACCAAACTGGCTGTTTGTGGAGACCCTTGACTAGACTGTGGGGTTTATAGGGTGTTTCTTGCTATGAACCCACATCTCCACGTTCCGGTTGTTAGCTGTTTAATGTGCTGTCCAGCTAAAGCTAATACAGCTAGCTTTAGCTCGGCCTTAGCTAGATAGCTAGCTGTCTTCATCAGCCCTTTTCTGACGGTAATCCTGACCGCTGAAACACGAAGACGTGTCTTCATAGCAAGAAACGCCCCATAAACCCTACAGACTATATCGAGGACCTGCAGGGGGCCAGTTTGGCTCTGCCAGTAGGTGCTAACTTTAGCTAGGTAAGCTAGCTAGCTAGCTAGCATTAGAGCCCTGTGGCACCTCACGGTGTGTTTCCTCATCGGTGTAAGAACTGTAGCTCGGCTATCAACTGCAGACTAAAAGTCTAAAAGTCACTACGTCATTAATTCGGACTGGTTCTGGTACATGATCATGTCATGAAATCCAAAAGTTCCATGTGATATGGGCTCCTTAACATTACCACCTGTTGTTCAAGCTGGTGTTGTTGCTGTTGCTTCCATGTAGCATGGTGATGTATGAGGCTAGAGGGAAGAAGGAGCGCTATGACGTGATCGACCTGGACCCGTATGGAAGCCCTGCCCCCTTCCTGGATGCTGCGGTTCAGGCCGTCGGCGAGGGAGGTGAGTTTAGGCCTCGTCCCGGTTCAGCCATCCCAGACAGCATGCGAATACGGGCCACGTCTGGCCAAAATATGGCACTGCTGGCCCACAGGTGGCACCAGCAATCTGCTTGTGAGCCAAAGGTGGCCCATGTTTTTGGCACACCTGTCCCAAAACAGATCTGGTCCACTTCTGGCACCGATACGGCAGAGTTGCCTACATTTGACTGAGGCATGGTCCTAATCTCATGCACACGTGACCCACATCTTGCAACCGGGGGCAGTCGGCACAAGTGCCGTCAATCCACGCCGCAAGTGGACCAGATGAAAATGGCGTATGTGGGCCAGAACCGTTTTGCTATCTGGAATGAGCCCTGATTGCCCTGCTTGCATAAGCCTGTGTGACCCCTCTATGACTGTGTGTGACCCCTCTATGACTGTGTGTGACCCCTCTATGACTGTGTGTGACCCCCTCAGGGCTGCTGTGTATTACGTGTACGGACATGGCGGTGATGGCGGGGAACAGTGGAGAGACCTGCTACAGCAAATACGGCTCGGTGTCCATCAAATCCAAATACTGCCATGAGATGGTGAGAAACCTCCTAGAGCTTCAGGCAGGAGTGTTGATGTGTGTTAAAGGGGGTCTGTTATGCTTTTCCGTGGAGCGTTAGTGTGTGGTGCTGGTGTGAGTGGATCAGACCCAGCAGTGCTGCTGGAGTGTTTAAGCACTGTGTCCACTCACTGTCCACTTTATCAGCTCCACTGACCATATAGGACACTCTGTAGTTGTACAGGTCCAGACTGTAGTCCATCTGTTTCTCTGTATACTGTATTACCCTGTTCTTCAATGGTCAGGACCCCCACAGGACCACCACAGACCAGGTATTATGTGGGTGGTGGATCATTCTCAGCACTGCAGTGACACTGACGTGGTGGTGTGTTAGTGTGTGTGGTGCTGGTGTGAGTGGATCAGACACAGCAGTGCTGCTGGAGTGTTTAAACACTGTGTCCACTCACTGTCCACTCTATTAGACACTCCTACCTTGCTGGTCCACCTTGTAGATGTACAGTCAGAGACGATAGCTCATCTGCTGCTGCACAGTGCAGTGTTGGTCATCCTCTAGTCCTTCATCAGTGGTCTCAGGACTCTGCCCCACGGGACTCTGCCCCACGGGACTCTGCCCCACAGGACGCTGCCCACAGGACGCTGCCCACAGGACACCGCCCACCGGACGCTGTTGGCGGGATAGTTTTGGACGGTGGATGATTCTCAGTCCAGCAGTGACACTGAGGTGTCCAGCAGCACTGCTGTGTCTGATCCACTCACACCAGCACAACACACACTAACACACCTCCACCACGTCAGTGTCACTGCAGTGCTGAGAATGATCCACCACCCACATCATACCTGCTCTGTGGTGGTCCTGTGGGGGTCCTGACCATTGAAGAACAGGGTAATACAGTATACAGAGAAACAGATGGACTATAGTGTGGAACTGTACAACTACAGAGTGTCCTATATGGTCAGTGGAGCTGATAACATGCAGACTGGGTGTAGATTGGGTGGAGGTGGTTTGAATGTTCTGGCTGATCGGTGTCTGTTGTGCATGTTGTTCTCTGTAGGCGTTAAGGATAATCCTGCACTCTCTGGATCAGCGGGCGAACGTCTATCAACGTTACATCGAGCCTCTGCTGAGCGTCAGCGTCGACTTCTACATTCGAGTGTTCGTCCGAGTCAGAACGGGACAAGCCAAAGTTAAAAACTCCGCCAGGTAATATAACCCCACAGAACTCATCATGGGAAACAGCCGCACCCAGAAGGAAGCAGCCGGCAGGAATGAAACGTGGTGGGTGGGTTTGACATCGTGAGACATGCTAATGATTCAGGTTTCACGCTCGGCCGCTCGGTGACTATACAAGGTCACCCTGTTGTGAGTGCTTTCCTTCTGACTCGTGCTGTTGTGTTGGTAGCTTCCTCTCCAAGCGAAGTATATACCTCAGAGAAGAGTCCGAAAGCAGTTGGAGCTGTTGGAAGAGTTGGAGAGGGGTCGTATCGTAGGGCTCCGGGAAGCTGGATGGTGTTATCGACGTATTGCGTGCTGTACCGGTCATGTGGATACTACCATAGCACACTGCTGGTGGCAGTGGATAGAGGAAGGCACGCCCCAGCAACTCGAAGGGTCTGGGAGACCTACAGGAACCAGAGAGAGAGAGAACCAACAAATTGACTGTAATGTGCGGAGTGACCCAACAGTCACCCAGCAGTGATGTCCTCCATGAGTCATCCTGTTAGTGCAGCACCATTGGCAGACGGCTGCACCACGCAGGACTACATGCACACAGACCGTTACCACGAATGTCCTTAACACCACGTCACCGTCACCAAAGACTGCAATGGTGTCGTGCCAGACTGTCATGGAGTGACTCAGAATGGCAGCGGGTCATCTTCAGTGACGAGTCCCGCTTTTGTCTTGGTGGAGACGACCAACGAATCCGTGTGTGGAGGCACCGTGGTCAGCACCAAGATGAACGGTTTGCTGTCACACGTCCAGAAGGCCTGGTGTCACTCCACCTCCACCCCTACTGCACCATCTGCAGGAACTGTGTGAGGATATTCAAGCTGCATGGGATGGATTATCACAGGACACCATTAGGAACCTCTACAGCTCCATGCCGAGACGTCTGGCATGTTGGGTTAGCAAACACGGTGGCCCGACGTCATACTGAGAGACAGACTTCTGTATGTGTAGCTCAATAAATATTGATCATATCAGTCTAAATTTATCATCAGTTATTGATCCTGGTAACCTTCATCTTCCTTCCCAACAGCACCGCAACCCCACACCTCCTTCTGGGTGCAGCTGTTTTGAGTGACAATGAATGTTCCAAGGCAAATTCAGTAGACCACGGCTGTAGTGTTAGTAGAGGTGCGGTTGCTGACTGACACGGCTGTGTGTGTTACAGTAAGCAGGCTCTGGTGTATAACTGTGTTGGCTGTGGTACGTTTCACCTGCAGAGGATGGGAAAGAGGGTTTCGCAGGGCAAACAGTAAGTAGCTCTATTACACATTCAGGCAGTGTTTATACACCCTTTATTACTGTGTAACAGTGTGTTTGTTTCAGTATGAAGTACTCTGCTGCTACCGGCCCTCCAGTAGGACCCAGCTGTGAGCACTGTGGTCAGAGACACCAGGTACCACCACTCACATCACCTTAAATCTCTTTAACGACCGAGTGAAGCTGTGTGTAAACGTCTCCAGCTCTAGCCCCGCTGCTCCTCTGTCCTCCGGCGGGAGTGGTGGAGTGTTCATCAGTCCGTTATTGCTCGTTACTTTTATTCGTTATTAAATGTGTTATTAATAAAGGCCCTGAGCTGACCGCTCCACTCTTCTCCTGTTTCTCCTTAAAAAGCTCGGAGGGCCAGTGTGGGCAGAACCCATCCACGACGTTGAGTTTGTTCAGAGGGTTCTAGCGGCAGTCTCGGGGAACCCATCACGCTTCGGCACGTCCAAACGCATCGAGGGCGTCCTCAGCATGGTCACTGAGGTCAGTGTGACGGTTACGGCTGGATTGCCGGAGGTGGATTAGGCTCGGGTTTGACCTCGTGTTCGTTCTCTTACAGGAGCTCCAAGATGTTCCTCTGTACTATGTGTTGGACCAGCTCAGCAGCACGGTCCACTGCAACACACCGTCCATGCTGCAGTTCAGGTAAACACAGGAGCTTAATCTGGTACCACGTAACACAGCTGACCTGTTCAAATGAGATCTTTCGTTACTGCTGAGTGAATAAGTCACTCTACAGTCATAAACGGTGATGGTTGTTGTGGTGATGATGTGTCTTGATCATGTTGATGATGGTAGTGGTGGTGATGGTGGTTAAGATGGTTATGGTGGTAGTGAACAGGGGAAGCGATGATGGTGCTGATGGTGGTGATGCTGATAGTTACAATGATGGTCCTGTTGATGGTTATGGTAACTGATGTTAGTGAGTGGTGATGAAGGTGATTGTTGTGAGGTGGATAGTTACAATGATGGTGGTGGCAGTGATGGTTACGGTGAATGTGATGATGCTAGTGAAGAAAGAGTGGTGATTATGGTGATGGAGGTGATAGTGATGCTTATGGTTACAGTGACTGATGGTGGTAGTGAAGGTCAGGTGGTGATGCTGGTGATGCATATTGTAACTATGATGATGGTGATGGTTACAGTGACTGATAGTGGTAGTGAAGGGGACATGGTGATGGTGATTCTGATGGTTACGATGAGGGTTATGGTGACTGTGATGAAGGTATTGAAGGGGGAGTGGTGATGCTGACAGTTATGATGATGATGAAGAAAGTGGTGGTGATGGTTAATGTGACTGGTGATGGTAGTGAAGGGGGAGTGGTGATGCTGGTGATGCATATGGTTACAGTGGTGATGTTACGGTGGCTGTAATGGTGGAAGTGAAGATGAAGTGTTCATGGTGATGCATATGGTGACTGACGGTGGTGGTGGTGATGCTGGTAGTTACGGTGATAGTGGTGGTGATGGTTATGGTGACTGATGATGGTAGTGAAGGGGAGTGGTTATAATGTTGGTTGTTGTGATGCTGATGGTTACAGTAATGATGGTGGTGATGGTTACAGTGACTGTGATGGTGGTAGTGCGGAGGAGTGGTGATGCTGCTGGCAGTTACAATGATAGTGGTGGTGATTGCTATGGTCACTGACAATGGTAGTGAAAGGGGAGTGGTAATGATGCTGGTGGTGGTGGTTACGGTGACTGTGATCATAGTGATGTTGGTGATGCTAATTAAAGCTCCATTACATGCATTGTTTTTTTTCTGCGGTATTTGTTTATGATATGAAAGAAATATATATATTGGAATTGTCTGCACAGAAAATAAACGTAATAATGAAAAGTTTAAGTTTAATGGTACAGTTTATTTCAACCCACCAAATGTGAAAACAAAGAGCAGCTGTAGCTGCTCAGCTGAGGTGATTTCATAACAACTTCAGTTTGGACAGCAGCTCTTACAGAACAGCAGCTTCTCAGTCTCCTCCGCTAGCTCCAGATAAGAGCCCAGTATTACATCATCATCCTCCCTAGACTAAACATCCTAAACACCGTCCCAGCTTCAGGGTGAACCCCAACAGTGTCCTAACTTCTGTTTCTGTGGTGTCCTGCAGTGACCGACAGCAGAGTCCCCTATAACTGTACCCAGCACAATGACCTCACGTTTATCTCCACTGTTAAGGCGGACCTTTTTAACAGCGCTTTAATAATCCCACACACTGCATCTCCACCGTCCCCTCTTCCTACCTTCCTGACTTAACGTTGGTAAAAACTCCTCCGATAAAATATTACAGTGATGGCGGTGAATGAGGAGGAGGAGGAGCTGGCCGTGTGGCTGGACGTGGCTGTTTATTAGGAGGAGTAACAACGTCAGCGCTGCATGTGTTTGCTGAAAGCGAAAGCTTAGCTTGTCGTGCTGTTTACGATGATGGTGGTGATGGTGATGGTGGTGGTAATTGTGGCAATGGCAATGAGGAGGGTGATCGCAATGACAGTGATGTTGATGGTAGTGATGGTGGTGCTGGTTACGGTGATGATGGCGGTGATGTTGATGGGGATGGTCATGACAATGAGAATGGTAATCATGACCATGGTGGCAGTGACAGCCATGCTGGTTATGGTGATGGCAATGAGAATGGTGATCACGATGACCCTGATGGTGATGGTAGTTGGTAGTGATGATGGTGTTGATGGTTACGGTGAAGGTGCTGTTGGGAATGAGGAGGGTGATCACAATGACAGTGATGTTGATGGTAGTGATGGTGGTGCTGTTTATGGTGATGATGGCGGTGATGTTGATGGGGACGGTCATGGCGATGAGGATGGTAATCGTGACCGTGATGATGGCACCCGATGCTGGTTGATGGAAATGATGATTACAGTGATGGTGGTGATGACAATGAGGATGGTGATGATGCTGCGTGCTCTCTCTCTCTCTCTCTCTCGCTTTCGCTCTCTCTCGCTCTCTCGTTCTCAGGTCAGCTCTGCTTCATGCAGGCTATAAAGTGTCATTCTCTCATGCCTGTAAAAACGCAGTGAAGACAGACGCCCCTGCCAGCATCCTGTGGGACATCATGCGCTGCTGGGTGAGCGACACTGTGTGTGTTTGTGATGTGCTGATTCAGGTTTATTAGGAGGAGATCGGTTTAGATTTCTGGTTGACCGAGTTTGCTAAGATCTGTTTTGAAGAGCATCGGGTGTAAAGATCTTGACTGACACAATTTAGGAACGTTCGGTCCCTTCCTCTTTAATGTCCTGCTGTGTCCGTCTGTCCTGCAGGAGAAGAGCAACCCGGTGAAGAGAGAGAGATTATCAGAGACCAGTCCAGCTCTCAGAATCCTCTCCACAGAGCCTACGTAAGCTCCACCTTCACGACTCATCGTCTACAACTAATACCGTGTTGTTGTGCACTGGAGTGAATGCTAACACACACACACACACACACACACACACACACACACACACACACACACACCCCATTACAATAATTGTAAGGCATATGTAGGTCAGCGTGTCTAGCACTAATATTGATTGATTAATTGTGTGCTCTGTACCGTTCTCTGTTTCAGTCTGCAGGCGTGTTTCGATATCAGAGAGGACGCGAACCCTCAGTCACGCAAACGCCACCTCACACGCTTTCAGGAGAACCCGCAGGCCAACTGGGGTCCTAAAGCTCGCGCCAAGGCCGGGTGAGTAAACACATACAGCCTTCGTTAAAGCAGTGAGCCACGAGAGGCCATGCGTTACCCTGACTTCATCACCGGATGGGCTTTATTCCCTTTAACTTCCTGTTTGTTTGTAGGGGCGGTGTGTCTTCGGAGCTGGAGGACCGGAGGAAACAGTTTCAGGGAAAACGGAAGAACCAGATCACAGACTCGGCTCAGCTCAAAAACTTCCCCTGCAAGAAGTTCCGCAAGGTAGGAAAGATTGACACGCACACACGGGAACCCCTTAGCTGAACAGCTGAACACCTGCTTCTGTGTAGTCGCTGAGGTGGTCATCAAGGTAGCGAACATTCAAGAGCCAGGTGGAGGGAAGCGCTGGTCTCTTGAACTAATGATGGCTTTTAGCCTCGGCTTAATCTCCAGCATATCAGCCCACTAGCCTGGCCCGTGTCCCCTCTAGCTCCACCTGTGGTGCAGTCATGGTGCAATCAGCCGAATCATACAAGAGCAGGTTCTCGCGGGCCTTTTGCTTCAGCAGTGCCGAGACAGCCGTGGCTCCGCCGCTGCTGCCCACCACCTGAACGACAACCCAACACCCCGTTTACCCAACTCTGGCAGAGACTGACGCTTGGAGATATAGCATGAGCAAAGGAGACGTGCAGGTGATACAAATGACCTGAGATTCGAATATGGTCCCACTCCTCGGCCTCCGTACCCATGACTTCCAAATAGATAGTTGTGAGATGTTCCACCAGATGTTGATAAGCTCACCAGACAAAACATGAGTCCCCTTGCGTACTTAAGGTGGTAGTCACTTCAGGCTCCTGCAGATGGCGCTGCACGAGGATGATGGGTCTATAAATCCCTGCGGGGTGTGAGTGACGGGATCCATAGATTGGGAAGAGGTGTTACAGTGCAGGGAATGTCTCGTTCCATGTGTGGAAAATGGCTCCAGAGCAGATGTTAATGATTGGCTAAAAGGAGTGACTGCATTTGGGCGTGCCAAAGACCATAGTGTGAAGGAAGTAGCTGAATCTGCAGGTGTGTGGAAGCGTACGGTCATACGGGTCTACCAGCAGTGGCTAAAATCCCAGTCTACAGGGAATTCTCCTCGGAATTGGGCCAGGGAAGGCATCCACCAAATCTGGACCAATTCTCTGATGTAAGAGTGTCTGAACATTGACGTGGTCAGTACTGACTGTATTGAAACTGTATGGGGTTGTTTACAGTGTGTTTGGTGTTTCAGGGCACCTGCACATATGGAGAGAAGTGCTGTTATTCCCACGACCCCCAACACCCCACCAGCCAGGAAGAGAAGATGGAGTGACGAGTATTAGTTCACCACCTTTCAGGGCTGTTTAGTCAAGACCGGTCCGAATCGCCCGTCACGCTGTTGATGATAAGACGGGGTCGTATTGAAGGTTTATGATAAACAGCAGGAAGGGCGTGTGTGTGTGTGTGTGTGTGTGTGTGTGTGTGTGTATATAGTACACGGAGAGTTGATATGCAGGACGTTCTGCTTTATTCGTTTTTATTTTATTTTATTGTTGCCTGGCTCTAATAAACTCTCATTGAACACCCATTTCTGGCTTCAGATAAAGAGCAGCAGCTGTTGTGAATAAAAGGAGAATTTATTTTTCTTTGATCAATATTAAAAAAAGTATTAAAATTCATTCAGGTCAAAAGGAAGATTTACAAAAATACATCTATCAGAACTATTGCACAACCTAACTCCGTCACGCACCCCCAAGTCCAGGTTGAACAGTCAGGTGTTAAAGACCCTGCTTGTCTGTCGGCCCAGGAAAGAAAGAAGTCTGGAGGTATTTGCTGTTTCTGTCCCGGTTAAGAATCAGGCCGTACGAACAGTGAGGGTTCCTGGAACCTACAGGCAACTCGTCCCATCATTCAGTGGTCACTGTCCTACCAGTCATTCGGGGTCTAAACCTTTAGACGGGGAACATTAACAGGGAATGGGCTAAACTTCTGTGGGCTGAATGGGTGTGGCTAAACTGCTGTGGGTTGAAGGGGAGGGGCTAAACTGCTACGGGCGTGAACGGGTGTAGCTAAACTGGTTGTGGCTGAATGGGGTGGGGTAAACCTCTGTGAGCGTAAAGGGTGGGGCTAAACTTAAGAACAGAACAGGTGTACATGTAAAGGTGTTGGTTTTTGTGATGTCACAAATTTGGTGAGTTCAAAGCAATAATTAAAGAGGCTGACTAATGATGTCATAATTTATATCACGGTGATTAAACAGACCTCGTATTGATATTAATATCACTGACAGCAACCGGGAAATGACGGCTGGTCCTCAGAGGACTGTGATACAAATCAGAGCAGGTGCTTGATCAATAACCCGAACAGTAATTATAGGCAGTGATGCAATCAAACCACTGAGCCCCGTGTGTCTATGGGTCAGTGTCTCCTGTGTAAACAGATTAACAGTTTTACGCTGTAGTTTCCGTGTGATCCGATCCACTTCCTGTGGTTCCACTGGTCAGTTGAAATGACATCGCGTCCTCATTGGCTGCTGCAGTGGTCCTGGGCCGTGACTGGCTATCTCTGGCGCACTTTCAGCAGGAAGGTACGGATCTCCATCGGGTTCAGAGTGATCTCAAAGGGGGAGGGGTCTCCCAGCCCCGCCCACAGTGGCTTCATACCCTCACCTGAGGAAAAAAAA
>JAVGWN010003058.1:0-10592 GCA_034552555.1 Semaprochilodus insignis | reverse complement strand
GAGGAGCACATGCAGAAAGCCAGGTCAGCGCTGCTATTTCTATTCACACTCATTAGACACAGAGGTCGGGGAACATGCTTGAAGAATGGCCCTCCAACTTAAATAAACTTCAGCCAGCCTGAGACGAGGCTACAGTGGGCCGAGGGGCGAGGCGTATTCTTCTCTGCTCTGGTCACTGTTTCGTCAGTTGTTCTGCCCCAACCCCCACCTGCACGATCGCAGACAGATACAGCGCCCCAGGTGCATCTACCAACCAAATAACCAACAAAGAGGCTGCGCTTTCACGAGCAGACATGGACACACGGTGACCGTCATCTCCACTGCCTGCAAAATTATGGTTTGCAGTAAGCGTGGATGAGATTGGATTAGAGGACAGAGAGAGCCAGAGAGAGACACTACAGAAGAGATAGGAGCTGGGATGCTCTTTCTTTATCCTTAAAGGAACCGTGATAACGAAGGCATATCAGCATCGGCAGAGATTTGGTGCCTGAACTGGAGCTGCTGTGTTAATGGTACTGACGAGCACTGGACGTCAATAGTCACCCAAACCATTTCCACAAATATACACCAACATGTTCAGTGATTTGCTTCAACTCACTCAAAAACACAGATTTACGGTAGATTTTCCATGGCATATGTACGGGCAGCTCCCGGTGGGTCAACCAAATTGTGGTCCGGAAAACAGGGGGATTCCAGCCATGGTAAATGGCTACTCCTTCTCGGAGTTACACGGATAAGTTCTTTTCATTCGTATAGTTCACAATAAGCCATAAGGGGTTCTAAATGACATTGACTTGTCTACCTAAAGACCTGGACGCAGGCTGAAGAGAAGTTCTGGGCATGTGTTTACAGAAACAGTTTGGGTGACTACTGACTTAGCACAGTTAGCCTAGCAGCTCCAGAAGCACTTTTATATCTTATGGTTCATATTGTACTGTGTTCTAAACCACACTGACTTGCCTACAAGACCTGAATTAAGACCTGGATGTGGTTAAATCATGTTAACAGAAGTTCTGGGTATGTGTTTACAGAAACTGTTTGGGTGGCTACTGACTTAGCACAGTTAGCCTAGCAGTTATCTTAAATGTTACAGTTCATATTATGTCATACTCTGTTCTAAACCACAGTGACTTTTCTGGGCACCCTGAATTAAGACCTGGATGTGGATTACGCAGGTTGAGGGAAGTTCTGGGCATGTATGTATGAAAATGGTTTGGGTGACTATTGACTTCCAGTCTTTGTTAGCAATGTTAGCCTAGAAATTCCAGTTTTAATCCACACAACAAGCGTAATGTAGATGTCAAACATGTCTTGGTTAATTGGCTGCATTTGGGTCAAGTGGAAAACCATGTAAATCAGATTTTTCCACCAAACCATTCTTTAAACAATAGATCTGGTCAATATTTCAAACAGGAATTTACTGTATTCCGAAGAGCTACTACGCTAAGACTTCATCAGTGTTTCTCTATCGGCATCAGCAGATAAGTATATGGTAAATATCGGATATTAGCATCAGCTCACACTTTTAATTTTGCTACATCACCAAAGAATGATCTGGTGATGACCTCTTAGATGGCCTTAAAAGCAGTCAGCCGGCCAGGACGTCAGCCCACCAACTAGCCCTGTGCTAACTGAATGCCCAAATCTTCACACACTTGCAGGGTTGTCCCGAATACTGTGAACATTTGAGTAATGGGTTATGCCGCTGGTATTCGTTTCCCTACGTGGTGTTCATCTACAGCAGCCTTGTAGCTCCAGCGCGAAACCAAAGAAGCGGAACACGCCAGACCAAACACGCCTTGGCTGACCGACCACACTTGGGGTAAGGGCTAAATTGTCTAAATCTGTTTTTTCGCTGAACCGTTTCTTTAACAATTCCAAACTGCAGCCCAGGTGTCAGCTGAAAAGCCCCGCTGATATGATGGATCACGTGAAGCGGGGTGGATTTGACCGAGCGGAGGTGAGGGGGGTGGGGGGCGGGGACGGCAGCGCTTACAGCAACAGCTGTGGCTTACAGAACCCTCGGCGGGCACAAACCTGCCTGCCTCATGGGCTCGGCCGAGCTGAACTGGGCTAATCATATGCCAAGGACAAACGCCAGAGCTTGCAGGCTACGCTGAAGAAGAAGATAAAAAAAACTGAATGTGAGGCACTGTACCCCACTGCCCAATGTCAGCATCACTCAGGAGCTCTCTGCTCACGATAATGGCCTGGGCTGATACTGGTGTGGTGAGAGAGAGAGGAGACAGACAGCACGTGGGTGGAGGGTTGGTTTGGGAGGGGGGGTGAGGTTGTTGAAGCTAACGCTAACAGCTTTATCAGCACCGGGGCATTCCAGACGTCCTCCGCTGCCTCGGCCCTGGTCAGGAAGACGCTGTGCAGACTACCTGCTCCGATAAGGATAGATGGTAAAGAAGGTCAGACGTGAATAAAATATTGGTTCTTCCAGCTCCAGTGCAAATCGACAGCCTTAAAAGGAGCCCACCAATTAGTCGCGGACCACCGCGCTACGCTAAGGCCATTATTATTTAATGGCTATGATAGGGGTCTGACTGCAGCATACAGATTTGGTTCGACCGGACTTTCTAAAACAGTGGTTCCCAGTTCTAGGCCTGTCATGGTCGTGCATGGTCACTGTGTCTTATGCTGTTAAAACATTTTCATAGTGGTCATTAGCCTTTTTTTGGAGCTCCCTATACATTGTTCTCTTCACTAATATATGATCCAATTTTGTCCCCAATTTAGTCATATCTTATTCCACCCGCTAGTTAAGACTTCCCATCACACAATGCTGCTAGCACTGGAAGGGTGAAGGCTAGCACAAACTTCCTCCGAGGTCACAAAGCTCCATTGCTTTATCTTTTTGAACTGTGGCTAACACAATGACATTGGACAGCTAAGCACACTTGGAGAAGAATGCTAACCATCAATTCTGTCACGCCAGCTAACAGAAGCCTGCATCGGCTAGCATCAGGGTGAGTAATGGAGGTGGGGCGTGGGGGGTTGGGTGACCGTCTTACCAACCCAGAGGTCAACCCAGAGGTCAACCTCCTGAAGGTAGGGCCAACTGAAGCAAAAGCCTGGATTTTCACAGTAAAACATATTTAATAGCATGTAATATCTCCAGGAGCACGATTAACAGCTGTGATTTGATTGGCCACGGACTGGACAAGTTTCTGGATGTAGGCCACATCAGTGTTCAGAGACTCTTGCATCAAAGAATTGTGGAGTTGGGCCAGATCCTTCACACTATGGTCAAATGCAGTCACTCCTTTCAGCCAATCATTAACATCTGCTTTGGAGCCATTTTCCACACATGGAAAGAGACATTCACTGCACTGTAGCACCTCTTCTCAATCTACAGATCCCGTCACACATAGCACCATCATCCTCGTGCAACTCCATCTGCAGGAGCCTAAAGTTACCATCACATTCAAGACGCAAGGTGACAAATTTTTTGTCCGGTGAGCTTAGCTGACTAGCTGTCATGCTTTCCAGCCGTTGAGACTTAGCAGGACATCAAGCTTAAATAAACAAACATTACATGAACTTCCGCTGAGATTGTAAGACCTGTAACATGCCTCCATCAATCCATCATGCAAATCCATCAACTGAAACAGGAAGTCCGTCAAAATACCTACGGCATCCGCAGTGCCGCAAAAAGCTCTCACCTCCAGTTAAGACTTCTCAATAGACCCCAGGTCATAAAGTCATATGAACATCATTGCCATGTGGAGTGGTGCTTCATCCATGTCAAGACCATATGGTACAGTCAATAAACCCCTCATTACAAATGGAAGTCCATAAAAACATGGCTCAGGGGGGTGGACTGGAAATGTACCGGGCTATTATTTTCATGCTATGCTACATGCGTCCGAGACAATCACACTAAATATACAACCTCGTATTGACACTCAGAATGCATTGTTTACCGGTAGCGCTACTCAAGCGACCAAGGTGCACCTAAAGTTCCTGTACTGTACCGTTTTGAAGCGCAACATCTGTGTTTTTAAAGGCGACATAAACTATGGATACATAAAGCTGTAGAGCCCATGACTACAGCATCTTAAATGTTCCCTGTGGGAGCTAAACGCAGTAAATTCTGCAAATGGTTTCCTTTAAAACGTCAGGAATCATTGAGATGATCGGCGTAGGACTAGATCCGAGTTTACCACTATAGTCCTTAACATCACATATTGACAATCAGCCACCATAGAAAGACACCGAAACAGAAACTTGGCCAATGTTTAGATGATGAGCAACCATCAACCTCTTTTAATAAAAGTACACTCATAGCCAACAAATAACTGCACCCAGAAGGAATCAGCCGACAGGGATGAGACTTAGTGGGCAGGTTTGACATTGTGACACATGCAAATGCTTCAGGTTTCACACTCAGGCTCACATGTGACATAAGCAAGGATGAGCCTTATTACTGTACCTGACTGACCCAACAGCCACGATTGTGGACATTCAGCAAGCAGTGATGCCCTCCATTAGTCATCCTGTTAGTGCCAGCACCATTGGCAGACGGCTGCACGATGCAGGACTACATGTACACAGACCGTTACGACGACTGTCCTTAACACCACGTCAACATCTCCAAAGACTGCAATGGTGTCGTGCCAGACTGTCATGGAGTGACTCAGAATGACAGCAGGTCATCTTCAGTGACTAGTCCCGCTTTTGTCTTGGTCGAGACGACCAATGAATCTGTGTGTGTAGAGTCACCGTGGTCAGAACCAAGACCAACAGTCCATAAGGCCTAGTTCTCACACAGTTCCTGGCCTGATTATCACAGGACACCATTAGGAACCTCTACAACTCCATGCTGAGACGTCTGGCACGTTGCGTTAGCAAACATGGCGGCCCGACGCCAAACTGAGAGACGCTACTTCTGTATGTGTAGCTCAATAAATATTGATCATATCAGTCTAAATGTATCATCATTTATTGTTCCTGGTAATCTTTATCTTCCTTCCCAACAGCACTGCAATCCCGCACTTCCTTCCGGGTGCAGCTATTCTATTGATGACGAGTGTGTATATAAAGCTCTACCGGGATGAGTGGAAAATATAGCAGGCAGTTCTTTTGATCTACCTGGCAGAAAAACACATTACAAGGATATTTCATTTCAGTACAAGGAGCATCTGGAGATGGGAACGTTTTGACAAAGCTTAAGAAGAAGCATTAAACGTTTATGAATTAGAGAGAAATAAAACAATGAAAACGTCTTCATGTTACAGAGAATGGACGCACATAAAGACGTGGAATAAAGACTTTGAAGCTAAAAATAAACCTGACAAATAGCCCATTAAACACAGATGACACGGAAAAACGTCAAAACATCATGAGAATTGGTGCACAACTGGGCGGTGCAAGAGTGAGTGGGCTTCGTCTCGAGAGTCCACCGAGGCGCAGCGAGGATTTATCATGTCTCAATCCAATGAAGAAGCAGCGGCCCGCTCCTGAACATCCGTCAGCGGTAGGCCGAGAACTGGAACGCAGCATTCATTACAAGGTATTGATTAGACCAAACAGAGACCCTGAACTCATCGATCTGCTCCCCTTCTCGCTCGAGAAGCAAAAATCACGGCGTGTGGGGGAAAAAAAAAAGAAATGTAGAGCAACGGAACGAGAGCTGCTAGCAGGATCACGACGGAAGTGCTGCTGTAGCGTTCTGGCCCAGGAAGGCAAGGCAGGGGGGGCCTTTAGCTAGATCAAAGGAACAAGTTTCGGCAGTCGGGCTGCTCTTCATGTCCAAGTGAGAGGGAGAGATGAGAGAGAGAGCGCGGAAGACAGAGCAGCTTCACAAAGACAGAAGCCACTGGGGGGAGGGGCCAGGCTTAGCTGAGATCAGCCGCTGACTCAGTGGCCTTATCGGAAGCTCTGTGAAGTCAAGTCATGGATCTAGCTTCTCCACAACATCTTTCGGAGCGCCACATTCGGAATCAAAATCCAATCCATCTCCTCCCTATACCAACACTGTTATAAATGCCGGAATCTGTGAAGCCACATGTGCACCACTCGTCTTTCAAGAGGGTAAAAAGCTTGACAGTGACGCAGTGCCGACAGGAGAAATCCCAGGCCTAACTTGACCCAGGCCAACTTGACCATCTTACACTGTTGTCTGGGTAACCGTAGTCGAGCTATTACCCAAGGTCACGGCATCATGTGATTTAGGGGTACTGCATGTCTAACAGCCCGAGCAGAGGTTGCAGTGGTCGGAGAACATCCCTCAAAGGCACAACCGGTGGAGCATCCTGATTTACTGAGTACAGGTCACTGAGGGTCAGGCTTGGCCAAACATACCACTCTCTAAATCAGTGCTTTCTCAGCTCTGGACCTGGGGACCCACTGCCCTGCACTGTTTCAAGTATTCCCTGCCCCAACATACCTCATACAGCTCATTTGTGGGGATATGGGGATTCTTAAACAACCCCTAGGAGTGGACCTGAGAGCAACTGCTCTAAAAAGAATTGGGAATTCACTGATACTGGAATCATGGGCCAGTGTTGATATCCATTTCTTCATGTACATATGTTTCAATGCCAACACGTCAACATTTATGAAACGGAGGGCATTGGGACTATATCAACTGGCATTCTATAACTTTCTGTAGGATTACACAAAGCATAGTAACCCAGCATCACCAAAAACGCTCTGCTCGGCTGGACTACATTGAATACATTACCAAATATCCACGTGAAACATGGGTCAAATCTAAACATCCATCTTGATATGATCCGGACATCATTGTGCATCCCTACTAAACACACTTGTCATCAAATAGTTGCACCCAGAAGGAATCAACCGACAGGAATGAAACTTGGTGGGTAGGTTTGACATTGGGAGATATGCAAATCAGCCACGCATGTGAGGTAAGCAAGAACAGACATTATCGCTGTACCCGACTGACCCAACAGCCACGATTGCAGACATTCAGCAAGCAGTGTTGTCCTCCATGAGTCGTCCTGTTAGTGACAGCACCATTGGCAGACGGCTGCTTGACGCAGGACTACATGCACGCAGACCGTTACGATGACTGTCCTTAACACCATGTCAACGTCGGCAAAGACTGCAATGGTGTCGTGCCTGACTGTCATGGAGTGACTCAGAATCTTCAGTGACGAGTCCCGCTTTTGTCTTGGTGGAGACAGCCAACAAATCCATGTGTGGAGGCACCGTGGTCAGCACCAAGATGGACGGCTTGTTGTTACATGTCACACGTCCAGAAGGCCTGGTGTCACTCCACCTCCACCCCTACCGCACAATCTGCAGGAACTGTGTGAGGATATTCAGGCTGCATGGGATGGATTATCACAGGACACCATCAGGACCATCAGACGCGCGTTGTGATCCATGTTGCGTGTAGCTCAATAAATATTGTTCCTGGTAATCTTTATCTTCCTTCCCAACAGCACTGCAATCCCACACCTCTTTCTGGGTGCACTTATTCTTTTAACGATGGGTGTATTTAAGAGTGGTCCAGATCTACACCAGAAGCTTGTTAAAAAGTGAAAACCCATAAAGCAAAAACACTCCTAGCCTAGATTTCCCCCAATCCTGGTCCTCGAGTACCCCTTTCACTGCACATTTTCATGTTTCCCCTACTCCCAACACGCCTGACTCAACTCATCAGCTAATTAACAGATCCTTATTGAGTTTAAAACGCGCATACTACAGCAGGGAAAGTAGTAAAACATGCAGTGCAGTGGGACTCCAGGACCAGAATTGAGAAACACTGCTCCACTTAAGTCGACACAGAAAAGGCAGAGCCATTCTTTGACTAAATGAGACTGACCGTCCGGACTGGCCTGGGACTAGGCTTAATCAGTGTCTGCAAAAAGTGGTCTTTATCCAATCGGATGATTTGCATTCCGTTTTTGGTGGAAGTAGCTGTCTTTAACACACTCATTTGGGCTGGTACCAAATTACAGCGCCTGTAGTCCCCAGAGGTCCCGGGCAGTCCAAAAAAAATTCAGCTGTGGCTCGGCTTAATTAGGCATTGTACTGCAGGCTTCCTAACACCCTTAATATGAATGGCATTTACACTGTAATGACTATTTCTCATTTTAATCCTTGCTACAGTCACACAGGGAAAGAAACGGAACGCAAACTCTCATGTTGAGTACGCCAATGTCATTTCGGTGCCTCTGTATCTCTGCCCAATTTGGGAGCTACAGAATTAATTGGACTGCAAAATGAGGCACAGTTTATAAATTGCATTGTGAGTTTGCTAGGGGGCTGGCGATATGGCAGAAGTATAATAGTACCATACTTCAAGGCATTTTCTCAATACACGGTGTGCATCATAATGTATTTATCATAGATTTGATATTTGATAAGTTGGAACAGACAAAAAAAAGCTACATTTGAAAACTATCATCATTACAACAAGGGAACAATGATGGACCTGGCCCACAAGTGAGGTATAAAGGAAAATCTAATAGAGGAATATTAGAATTTATATTAGAATCTAATATATCTAATATTAGAATCTAATAGAGGAATATTAGAATTTATATTAGAATCTAATATATCTAATATTAGAAGCTTATATAGGAATATTAGAATTTAGAACCATTTGCCAATTGTGCTTACACACAAAGGAATTTGTCCAACTCATCAGTAAAGTAACACAACCATAAACACATACACCAGTAAACAAACACGCACGAGGGGGCAGTGAGCACAGTTGCCCGGAGCGGTGGGCAGCCCTGTCCATGGGACCCAGGGGGTAGTAGGTGGCTAGGTGCCTTGCTCAAGGGCACTTCAGTCATGTCCTGTTGGTTCAGGCAATCAAACTGGTGACCCTCCAGTCACAAAGCTGGTTTCCCAACCTCCAGCCCATGACCTGATAGAGAAAAACATGACCATGCTCTGACATCATTGCATTCTAGAGGTGCAACAATGCTTTGTGACATCATAATACAAAAACGTGACAGTCCGTCACGGCGACGGACTGTCACATTTTTGTATTATGATGTCACAATGCATACTGTTGCACCTCTAGAATGCAATGATGTCACATAGTACATGGCACTAAATCCACTTATGCAAAAGAATAGTACTAATTACAGGGACGCCCCAACATTCCAGCTAAAACTGGCCAAAAGAGAACTGCATTTTGGCCATGAAAAAAGCCAAACCAAAGTTGTTCTCTTGAGCAGGTCAGCACAAACACATTCAAGCAGGTGGGCAAGGCCTGAGTTACAAGATGACATCACCTTGTAACATAGAAAAGGGCTGGAATTCCAATGAGGCGTTTCAGGCAGCTGAGAAAAGTGGTTTCTGTGGGAGAGAGATTCTCCCTCTGCTGTGTACTTTGGGTTTTATGACTCTGCAGACCCGTTTACATGTACAAAAAGCTCCGTACACATTAAAGGAAAGAGAAAAAAACTGAAAAAGCACAATAGGTCCCCTTGGAAAACATGACATCCCACTCGACATGCAGGTTGCAAAGAAACCACAGAAGCAGAAAGGAAAGTCCCGGTCAATTCACAAACGGGAGCGCCGATATGCAAAGAATAGCTATGACATAAAGGAATTCACTGAACTGAATGGCCAAACATTCTCGGTGGTTGAGGACATTGGATTTCATGGTACATTCTGTAGTCTACATACAGTAAACTGTTCTGTTTGTTATTTTGAGCTCAGTTTTGTCCTATTGAAACCTAATGTGATCAATAATAAGAGTGTATATTTATTGAAAAGCATAAATAAAAAGACATAGCATCACTGTCCAAAGAAGAACAGGTATCTTCACAATGGCAAGTTTACAAGAGAGGACAAAAACCTAATCTAATTTTAATGTAAGTCAATGGAACCAGACTCCCAAAGCAATTTTGGGCCCTTTGTGATGGTCCATTTGTCATGAAATTTCCACACCTTGTAAACAGCAGATCATGTGATCAAATGATGCATAAAAGTAAAAGTCGATGAAAATGAAGATGCATGTTTCTCTTGACAGTGATGACATGTTTAGGACTGTTTTTGTTGTTTCAGTGCATCACCATCTGAATTGCTGTCTCTCTGTAATTACAAATGCAGTTGGTCAGCATTCCTCAAGTACTGCCAACATCCCCAGCATGCTCAGAATAGCATATTGTAGCGTAATGTGATGTAATTCATCACAATCATGATAAATATCATTGTGCTCATACTCCACTTACCCCCCACCACTGTGAACAGAACTGAAAGCCGTGGCTAACCAGCTCCACAACTATTTGAGTGGGCATGACTGAAAGCCTGTTATGAGACCGCATGTCGAAGAAATGAGCTCTTCATAAGCACGTCAATGCGAAATGTTTCAGCTTATGGTAAGCAGGCCTGAATATCATTGTGACATTATCTCAATATAAAGTCATTTGCCTTTTCCGGGTCCTTGTAGGGGCTGAACGTGGAAAAGAAGAAGAAGAGAAAAAAAAGAAAAAGAACCGGTCAGTTTCGAATGAGCGCTTCTTGCATGAGAGTGTGTTGACTTTGCTTGTTTCTACCACATTGTGAAGTCAGTCAACCGTGGATCCCCACTTACGGGTCTGACCCTGGCTATGAAGGTCTCTCTCTCTCTCTCTCTCTCTCTCTCTCTC
>JAVGWN010003057.1:0-10594 GCA_034552555.1 Semaprochilodus insignis | reverse complement strand
GTATATTATCATCCCCTATAAACATGTAAAATAGATATTCTTTACTGCTGGTCTTTTTGGTCCTTCATTCAATGTATTAACAAAAATCGAACCTTTATTTGAAGTACAATAATTAAAAACTAGACTCTAAATCTGATCATGAAATGCACTCATCATATATATATATATATATATATAATTGCATCCACAAGGACGTGCGGTGTTGATGAGTGTTGATGACACCAGGCCTTCCATGGGCAGTCATCGTAAAGGTCTGTGGCATGTAGTCCTGCGTTATGCAGCTGTCTGCCAATGTGCTGGTGTAACAGAGGTGAAAAAAAGGAAGGTCCATTTCACATAAAATCTTTCTTTAATTTGCTGTATTATTTTTTGGTAAATATTCTTCATTTTATCTAAGTGTTTTTGTTGGCTTTGTAGAATGTATGTTTTATTTTAATACATTTTTGTGGCGAGCTTTTATTTTGAAATATTGTGCGCAATTTTGGCGATGTTATTGGTGCTCGGTTTCCCCTGTCCTCAATTCGCGGCAGAAACGCTGAGGATTAGTAGGTGGTTTTGGCGCTCTTGTTAAAAGTTGTTTTAAAGTTGTTCAAGCACTTTTCTCTGCATTTAATTATGGTGTATAAAGTTGCTGGAAGTAAATATTTTCAGTTTTGCATGTGTACTGAGTATATTTGAGAGTTAAATCATGTGCAGCGGGTTTTACTGGTGTATTAATTGGCGCCAGTTAGATTAAAAATGGAGTCTCCTCACAGTGCTGTGCATATGAGAGAGACCGTGAATTCATTCTGTACTGTACATTTGCACTCTCATTTTGTACACAGAGAGAAAACGAGAGAAAGAGGCAATAAATTCCCAGTCATATGGCGGAGCGTGTCCAGTCCTACTGTTTTTCCCTGGTAACACAACGCAGAGGGTGTCAGAGTGTAGATGGGTGCAGCTGAGTTGCACACACGCATAAACAAACCGGCTACACTGGCACTAACAGGATGACTCCTGGAGGACATCACTCCTCGCTGAATGTGCACAATCATGGCTGTTGGGTCACTTTGCACATGTCAGACAATCCATTAGATCACCCTCTCCATGGTTCGTTTAGATGTCCCAGATCCTTCATGTCGCTGGTGCATGCCTTCATTTATCCACTGCTGATGATAATACTATGATAGTATCCGCACAACATGTATGGCACACAATACATCGATAAGACCATCCCGCTTCCCGAGCCGTACAATGTGACCCCTCTCAAACTCTTCCAACTACTCTTAATTGCTTTCAAAATTTTCTCCAAGGCATACTTTGCTTGCAAAGGATGCTACTAACACAAAAGTCAGAATGGAAAGCACACGCAACAAGACAGATTCTCTGTCGACTATCGCTACGGAAAAAAACAAAGAATACAGCAGTGATGTACTACAAAAAGTTCCTGCACAAATTAGGAAACGGCTATAAGCAAATAGCAAAAAGTAAAAAAAATTCTTGTTTTTTTTTTTGACTATCCAATTTCACTTTCACTGCTTTTTCTAAGATTAACCAATAGCATGTAGGTTTAGCAGGTTTACTGCTAATCACTGATTCAAACACACTGACAGTGTTTTAGCTAGTTAGTTTAATTGACAGTAACTGACCATGTTAAGCAGGTCTTACGTTTTTCCCTGTACACCTAAAATAAAAGCACTTCAGAGCCTCATAGTACCGTTATTTACATGTGCTTTGTGTTTGATCAGCTCAAGTTTTTTGTGCCACAAAATATATATTAGAGGTGGAGATATGGAGAAATATAATACTGTGGTACATCAACAGTACATGTGGTATACCAGGATATGTACTGTTTTAGACTCTCATCAGTTGAAACTGTTTAGTGTAAGCATGTAGAGTCTTTAAGACCAAAAAAAATCTATTTAGTTGTGTGTTTAAACTTTTGACAGGTATTGTATCTGTTGGTGTGAGTATTTACACCTTGATAACAGCCACTATCAAAATAATTTTCCACATTCTGGTTAAATCAGTGGTGTCTGTCTATTCAATAGCCTCTGACTCAAATACAAACACACACTGACCCACATCAGATCCCATAAAGAAACACACAAATGCATTTTTACTGGTTTGGAGGGCTGATAAGTGTATGTTCAAGGTATAGACAGAATAGTATGACTGCTCTGTTGCGCTCCTACAGTTAATTAGGAAGTATTTTAATAATCATTTAGAGCATGTGTGATAGCATTTCTCACAATTTTCTGAATTTTAAAAAACAATATAACAATGAGAGTTGCAGCCTCAACCAACTACAACAGTAAAATACTTATTTCACTTTTCACAATTGTGAAATATCATATACAGTGATATTGCGATTTACTATGTTATTTTCTCAGATGATTATCATACCATGAAATTCTAATAGTGTTGCATCTCTGCTCTGTATGTGACACTTAATCAGAATCGGAATCAAGCTCTATTTGCCAAGAATGTTCACACATACAAGGAATTTGTCTTTGGTTACAGTAGCTCACAGTGCACAGAGAGTAACATTACACACAGTACACACACACACACCCACTCACAATACCTTACATACCTGTAAGCCTCACAATATGTGTAGCTGTATATGTATATTAAAGTGCAGAGTGCAGCAGTCTGGGTGTAGAGACAGATTAAGGCTTAAAAAGTACGGTACAAGGAGAAACACCAGTCTGAGACAGTCAGTACAGAGGATGGAGCACCAGTCTGAGACACGCAGTACAGTACAGCGGATGGAGTGATGTGTGATGCTTTTCATAAACAGATAAATAAGATAAATAAGTTCAGAACAGCAGAACAGGAAGTGAGAAAAATGTCCCGAATGTAGAGTGTCATGTGCATTGTAATGTTCAGCTGTTCATGAGTGTGATGGCATGTGGGAAGAAGCTTCTCTGTAGCCCGGTTGTCTTGATCCTCATCTGGCTAAAGCGCCGGCCTGAGGGAAGACACTGGAACAGGAGAGGGCCAGGGTGTGATGGGTCAGTGATGATCTTCTCTGCACGCTTCCTGGTTCTGGAAGTACGCAGATCCAGCAGAGTGGGTAGTTTCAGTCCAGTGGTCTTCTCTGCAGACCTGATGATGCGCTGCAGTCTGTGGATATCATGTTTGGTGGCTGAGCTGCCCCACACTGTGATGGACGAGGTGATAACAGATTCTAAGTATCCTTCTTTAATTGTTTCTTCTCTCTGCAGGGTGTTTGGCTCCAGTATAAAAGAGAGAGGCTGTGCTGCTCTGCTTTCAGCTCTGAAATCAAACCCTTCACACCTGAGAGAGCTGAATATGAAATATAGTGATCCAGGAGAGTCAGGAGTGAAGCTGCTCTCTGATCTACTTGAAGATCCAGACTGTAAACTGGAGACACTACAGTGAGTTACTAATGCCCATACACACACAAATCAGTCAGGTGCATATATGATGGTTCAAGAAGTACAAATTCCAGCATGTGAACAAAGGTTTTAAACAGTTTTTTCTCATCCTGTGTTTTTCATGTCTTCCTGTTAGCTACCTCATTGGTGACATCTTAGCTTAACTCCTGACTGCATCCAATGTCTGAAATACAACTTGCAAATAATCACACTTATTGCTAGCAACCTGTAGTCAGCTTATGTAGTGGTCTGTAGTATGTCTGTATGTTCATTTTACTTCAGCTTAACTTTAAAACGCTTGAGAATGCTGAGAACTCTACGTTATTTAAAACTGATTCTATATATATATACTGTAAAGTGTGCGATAGGCTGTCTGCACTCATATCCCTTATTGCTGTTATGGGTAAAAGGAGCAGTACATGATGATTGTCTTCCTTGGAGCAGATGGGATCTTCCCCAGACTTAAACCCAACTGAGTCTCTGTGGGACCCTCTTGATTGTTGTGTTCACTCTATGGATCCTCCCCCATGCACCCTCCAGCAGCTGTGGGATGCACTGCAGTCAGCATAGCTCCAGATACCTGCGACAACCTACCAGGACCTTATTGAGTCAGCAGGTCTGGCTGCTCTCCGTACTGTACACAGTGGTTACTTTGGATGTTGACTGTCATTATAATGTGACTCAACGGTGTCCATTACATAACTGTATTAAAGCAACTCAATTTTGAACTTTTAAACATCCAAGCATTTAAAAATAAGACAATTCCACATGAGTTCTCATAGAAATGTTTAAAATAACACTAACTAATTAGTTTTAAGAGGTTTGAAGCTTGTGTAGTTGTAATGTACTTGGAAATATCTTCATACCAAAAACAACAAGCATAATCAAAATGAGGCTAAACCAAAACTCCCACCAAACTTGCCATTGTTTTTCTATCCAAAAATTAAGAAAACAAATCCTTTGGTTCACCTCAAAACCTTATCTGCCTTACCTCGTCTTGACATAACTGTCCAATGTACATCCTAAATAATTAACTCAATTCTTAGTTACTAATACAGTAATACAATACCTTAAAACCAATTCTAATACAATACCTTAAAACCTTCGTACCTTTGCAATTTTAACCTTGTCCCAAACAAAATTGATTCAGATTTCCCCAAATGAAGAGATAACCTGTTCTCAGAAATCTACCTACTAACTTTCATGAGTTCTTAACTCTGTGTGCATTCTACAAGAATGAATCATCTGCATACAAAAAAGCTCACATAAGGCTACAGATTTTAAAATCATTAATATGGTAAACAATGGTTCTAAAATACTTCTTGGGGAACCCCCCCAGCTAATAGATCTATTTCTGTTCTTTTAAATATGAAGCAATTCATTTGACATTACTATAACTAAAACCTAAAGCATTTGACTTGATCAACAAAATATCATTGTAAGCAGTATCAAAATCTTCTGCAAATACCATACCACACAAATGTTCTAAAACCAGATTGGAATTTACAAATAAGATTTTGCTCAGCCAAATAAAAACTGTATGTGTGCAAAGATGATTTTTGCAATTATATTTGATAAGGTGCTCAAAACATTCACAGGCCTATAGTTTCCTTCATTTACTTTACTACATTTTTTATAAAGAGGAATCACTCTAGCAACTTTAATCTGCTTTGGAAAACAAACATGCTGAATCAACAGATTAATACTTTGAGTAATGCATGGAGAAATTACATCTGCAGCATCTCTTAAAAATCGAGCTGGAATATGTTCAAGACCAGATGCCTTAGAACAATTTATGTTCATAACCCTCTCAAGCACAACTTTCTCAGACACCTGCCTGAAAGAGAAAGTATCTTCTATAACACGTTGTTATTTGTATTAGACATGGACATAACTCTCACTGTACAGCTCAGTATGAACAGGCAACTTAACCACAAACCTACTAGCAGCTGATGTAAAAAAGTACTTCACATCTCTACCACCTTCTTCTTATCTGATACAAGCCTGTTTAAATAATATTACTCATTTTAAAGTTTGCAGTGTTTTTGCTATAACTCGCTGTTTAAAGGATTTCCATAGTCTACATTGGTCATTCCTATATTCCTTTTTATTCCTATCAATTAATCTATTGCCCTCAATTCTTCTATTGACCTCTCCTCATCCTTATTCATCATGTAAGTTAAATATTGTTTATTCCCCCTAATTCCTTCCAAAATATCACTATTCATCCATTTATAAAGGGAACCAGTTTATCCACAGCTTAGTTTGTTTTATCTACAAACAGACCTTTAAAAACTATCAAGGCTTTATCCACATCAGTACATGTTAATACCTGTGACCAGTTAATTTTACTTATTCCTCAAATGCTTCCTTAGTGTATCTTTTTATTCACCTTTCTTGTACAAATATATGATCACTCAATCCACAATGTGACACCACTCTTTATTATCCTTGACTTGTCTGACACTAAAACAAATGACAAAAATCCATAAAAACTTTATATGCAGGAAGTTCAACTTTCCAAACATCAGTATTTCAATTTCTGTTCAGGAGTTCCAGTATATCAACCCATTCAGCTTCAATTTGATTAGTTCTGCTGCGTTGATTTTTTTTCTTTGTTTGTAGAAGGAACAGAGTGGTTGTTTTTTTTTTTTATGACCGTACTAGTTGTTGGACACGTACTGTACTATAAAGTACAGCTCAAATCACATCATCAAGTTTGCTGATGACACGACTGTGGTGGGTCTGATCAGCAAGAATGATGAGTCAGTGAACAGATAGGAGGTACAGCGGCTAACGGACTGGTGCAGAACCAACAACCTCGCTCTGAATGTGGACAAAACTAAGTAGATGGTTGTTGACTTCAGAAGAATGTGAGGTGACCACCCTCCACTGAACATCACTGGCTCTGTGTGGAAATCGTCGTTGTCCATATCACAGAGAACCTCACCTGGTCCCTCAACACCATCTCCATAGCCAAGAGAGCCCAGCAGTGCCTCTATGTCCGCCGGAGACTGAAGAATGCTCATCTCCCACTGCCCATCCTCATGTCCTACAGGGGGACTGCGGAGAGCATCCTGAGCTGCTGCGTCATCGCCTGGTTTGGGAATTGCACAGTCTCTACTTGCATCTTCTATCTGGAACATTGTGCTAACACTGTGTTTACACTGTTTACTCATTACTACCTCAGTGACTGCTGCGTGTATGTATATTATCACTCACAGATCACAGCATGTTAAATCTCTCTGCAGCTTATTCTACTACCTCAGGTCCAGAAATGAGTCCTGTGTCGGTGCTGCACTGTCCTGTCTGTTTACTGTGCCTAATATCTGTTTGTCATATTTATTGTTTTGTTTCTAGTTACATTTGTTTACACACGTATGTCTGCACATTTGCACTTGGTACTCTTCTGTTCCATTTTGCACCTTGTTCCTGGAGGAACATAATTTCACTCCACTGTGTATTTATACATGGATGGAATGACATTAAAAGCCTCCTGACTGGACCCTTACCTTGGGTGAACATAATTTGAGCTGTTTTACTTATTTTTCTTTTCCCTCTGCAGGCTGGAATTATGCTGTATAACAGAGGAAGGCTGTGCTGCTCTCGTTTCTGCTCTGAAATCAAACCCCTCACACCTGAGAGAGCTGAATCTGAGCCGTAATAATCCAGGAGTGTCAGGAGTAAAGCTGCTCTCTGATCTGCTGAAGGATCCACACTGTAAACTGGAGAAACTACAGTGAGTGTTTGTATGTGTGTGTGTGTGTGCTGAAGGGAGTCACACAAAGTAATATACACATATACACTACTAAGTTCTGCTTTGTAATTGTATTTCCTTCACAAATTTTTGGGTTTGTAAGCAGTTTTTGTTTTTCTCTCTACAGGCTGTCTAAGTGCAGTATTACAGAGGAAGGCTGTACTGCTCTGGTTTCAGCTCTGAAATCAAACCCCTTACATCTGAGAGAGCTGAGGCTGAACTACAGTAGACCAGGAGAGTCAGGAATGAGGCTGTTCTCTGATCTACTGGAGGATTCACACTGCAAACTGGAGAAACTAGAGTGAGTTGTTGACTTTTTTTTACACTTACCTTTTCCACATTAAGACCCACACTAGAACACATGAAGTCAAATAATTAATTTGTTTGTTAGTTTAGTTTAATTTAATTAGAAATGTAAAAGAAACATAATAGAACAGGGGTACCTACATTTGTGCGTACCACTGTACATGCATGATGAGATGAGCACAGATGGCAGATTTCTTTTTTGTGATGTAATCACGGTCACAACGTTGTTAGATAAAAGACACTATATTGCTGCAGAGACAGTCTGAAAAAAACACACTGGTAGAGACTTCATCTGTCTTATCAGTCTTGTACTGAAAGCTAACGTACTGTTACTGAATTCCTGTATTTTAGAGCAGAGTTAAATCATTACTATTCAATCCAACATTATCGTCATTATACCAATACAAAATAATAGAGTATAATGAAACACAGCTCAGGCAACATCTCCATAGCAATAGTGTGAAGACAAAAAAGGCAAACACAAGACAATATGTGCACAGACAGTAAATACAAAGATGTACCAGAGCTGTAACTGTAGGTCAGAATATAACTAGAACTAAGGTGTGAACAGTCATATTGGATAAGTTCAGTATGTTGAGGTAGTCAGGTGTGTAAATTAAGTGGCTGTAAACAGTAGATGTATAACAGTAGTGTACAGTGCAGGCAGTGAGTGTAACAGCTTAATGTTCTTAAGTAAGAAGCTCAAACAGCCATACAGCTTATAGTAGTGATGTTCAGTATAGGGAAAATACATCTCAGATGTTCAAGTATAGAGGTTCCAGTTTGATAAAAATGCAGATGCATTCAGGGTTATGAGCTAGTGGAGTTTAGTGTGTAGTTGCTGGGTTGATCAGGGCTAGATCAGTAACAGTCCATAGTGTTGTAGTCATGTTCTGGTAGCTTACCCAGACCAGTGTGACAGCTCTTGGGTAAAAACTGTTCCTAAGTCTGGTGTTACTGGCTCAAATGTTCCAGTAGCTCTTTCTTGATGGCAGAGGTTGGAAAAGGGGATGACTGGAGTGTGTGGGGTCGGAGTATATGCTGATGGGTTTCCTCAGACATCAACTGTTTTTTATTTGTGGTAGGGCAGCTGCAGTGATGCACCCTCTGCAGGGCCTTTACTTCAGAAGTAGCAGAGCTGCCATACCAGACAGTGATGCAGCTTGTCAGGATGCCCTCCACAGTGGATCTATAGAAACTGCAGAATCGGGTTCACTCTCCTCTGACTTTTGAAGAAGGGGAGACGTTGTTAGGCCTTTTTTGACAGTGTGCAGTGTGAGTTGAGGAAGTCTATAATCCAGGTGGATAATGTGTGACTTATTCCATGTGTGTTTAGTTGGGGAGGTGTGGAGAGGATGATGGTATTAGAGGCAGACCTTAAGTCAATAAACAGCATTCATACACAAGTGTCTGTTCTATCCACGTGGTTGAGTGCGCTGTGCATTGCCAGGGAGACTGCTTCATCAGTAGATCTGTTTGCATGGTAGGCAAACTGTTGGGAAGACTCCTCTTTATACAAGTCAGGGTTAGTCTCTCGAAGCACTTCATCACAATGTGTGTGAGAAGGATGGGGTGGTAGTTGTTCATGGATTCATGTGATGATGAATTGATTTCTAACAGTTACTATCATACATCATGACCACTAACAACAATAAAAAAAAAAACAGTAAAATACCAACACAGATTCTAAAGCAAAAACAATACAGAAATTCCACAGGACAAAGAGAGCATATGGATAAGCAAACAGTTAATCTAACATTCACTGATCCCTCTTATTCAACAACACAGTTGCACAAGAGATATCTATTGCATCGAATCTTTGGAAGTCAGGGTCCAAGTTGATGCTGAAGTGGTAATCTGGACATTTGCCAAGTGAAGGTACACCAAACACAGCCAATATGGCTCACCCCTGAAGTAACAGGATACGCTGAGATTTGTCTGCTGTATTTATGCTATATAGTCCTAATGTCAGTCTTTAGGCTGTGCCTGATAGCTTTGAGTTCCTCGCAGGTACCAGATTTGAAGGCTGCATCACATGGTTTCAGCAGATTGCAGAATTCACTGTTCATCCATGGTTTCTGGTTTGGAGGTGTGCTTTGTCTAAATCACATCATCTACACACTTTTTGATGAATGGATCCTGAATGGATGGATGACTTTGCCCCTTCAGGCCAGACCCACACTGCCTTTACTGTTGCCTTGAGGCATTTTAGTAGCTCCTGATAAGTGGGCTTCAACAGAAAGATGTGGTCACTCTTACCAGACAGAGGAAAGGGGGTGGTGCTGTAAGCCTCTTTGATGTTTGTGTAGATGTGATCCAGCATGTTTTTCCCCTCTTGTCGGACAGGAAACGTGTTGATGGAACTTGGTGATCACTGTTCTGAGATCTGTTTGATTGATGTAATCACAATGATGAGTGCAGCTTCTGGATGGCAAGACTGCTGCTTGCTAAAAGGGTTAGCGGGTGTATTTAGCACTAGCTTAGCATTGCTTTGTGGAGGAATGTAGACAGTCACAACAACTACTGGTCACAGGACAATCAGGGAGCAGACCCAAGTGTAGAGAGGAAAACCTGTGGGACTGAGTCTAAACCAAAACTGAGAATGGGACCACTGGTGGCAGTTTGAATTACACCCCCTTTGAACAGGCCAAATTCAAAACAATGGAGATGCTAACATAGCGTGATTCAAAGGTTAAAGCCCAACAAAAGAACTAAACGAAAAAACGTTTGAGAAAGGGAATAAGGAGCCACTAATATGTGCTCCTTATTTGCCTTTGGCTCTTCTTTATTCATTTATAACCTTTTAGCCCTTCTTTTTGTTTTCTTTTCTTCTCCTTCCTTTTTTTTCTCTTGCTCCTTCTTCTCTTTTTCCTTTTCTGGAGATACTCACACACTACCTTATCGGTCAACCTGATTCAAAAGGTGTGACAAAGCAGCGTTGCTTGTCACAGCCTTAAATGCTGGTGTCGCCAGGTGAGCCTGGTTGGCACTGATTGCCCCTTAGAACTCTGGAGTTTTGAGTTCCTTACACAACCACATTAAAAATATACCGCAAAACTCAATGCTGTTGATATATCAAAAGAAAATTGGATGATGTACATTTAAATTATTAAACAGTATAATATAGCCAGGCAAAAGGGTGTAATGC
>JAVGWN010003056.1:0-10594 GCA_034552555.1 Semaprochilodus insignis | reverse complement strand
TATAGGTAAATTAAGTCCAGTCACATCACACTTACCGAGTTACTGTACACCGACACGCTACTTACAGTACACTAACACATTACACTTACTGAGTTACCGTATACAGACACGCTACTTACAGTACACTAACGCATCACACTTACCGAGTTACCGTACACCGACACGCTACTTACAGTACACTAACGCATTACACTTACCGAGTTACCGTACACCGACACGCTACTTACAGTACACTAACGCATTACACTTAGTTACCGTATGTACAGTAGTAAGAAATCATGTCAGTAAATCAAGTTTATTCTTTTTTTGTAAAATGCATTTATTTGCTGTAGATTCACAACCCATAAAGCTGTATGGCTGATAAGGTTCCAAGCGTCCAGTCTCACCCTGAAGGCCCAGTCCCAGACTAAACCAGATTAGTCCGGGTTCTCATTGTCAGTAGAGGCTCTCTTCGGTTCAGGATTAAACCTAATCTGACAACAGTCCTTCACTCAATGTACTTGATTCAAGTGTGCACAGTAGATGTTCCATCAACACCGGTTTCTCCTTTAGCCTGCTTACCTGTGTGTTCAGGTTTTACTCATGTTGAAATGATCCACACATTCAAAACAGTACCTTTCAATCAATACCTTTTTCTGTGTATGAACAGAAGATCGGCCCAGATGCCCGGTTAGGTTGCCAGAGGTGATCTTCAGGGAGTCCACAAATACACTATATAAAATTGGTAAATGTAAAAAAGGGTCTTGGGTCCATCCCACCAGAGGCGAGGGAGAATCTGTCTTTAGGAAGCCTCCTCTGAGACCGGCTCTGTTTACAGTTCAAAGGGTCAGGTTGAAGGAGTGTGTGTGTGTTTTGCGTGAAGGTGAGACAGGTGGTTAAGCAGGGTGGGTGGGTGTGCGTGTGTGCGCATGTGTCAAATAGGGGGCCAGCTCTTTATGACCTCCTGGCGAAGCGACTCTGGAATCCACTGAGAGTATGCTGACAGGAGAACTGCCAAGAGAGAAAAAGATAAAACCATATAGTCTTTCATATACAATAATAATATAATATTTAATATATAAAATGCAAATGTTTTTTTGCAAATGAATATTCCCCACTGCATATACATATGACTACCGACCACTTCATGAGGTACATCTACAGTCACTGTCCATCTTATCAGCTCCACTGACCACATAGGAGCACTCTGTAGTTGTACAGGTCCAGACTGTAGTCCATCTGTTTCTCTGTGTACTGTATTACCCTGTTCTTCAATGGTCAGGACCCCCACAGGACCACCACAAAGCAGGTACTACGTGGGTGGTGGATCATTCTCAGCACTGCAGTGACACTGACGTGGTGGTGGTGTGTTAGTGTGTGTTGTGCTGGTGTGAGTGGATCAGACACAGCAGTGCTGCTGGAGTGTTTAAACACTGTGTCCACTCACTGTCCACTCTATTAGACACTCCTACCTTGCTGGTCCACCTTGTAGATGTACAGTCAGAGACGATAGCTCATCTGCTGCTGCACAGTGCAGTGTTGGTCATCTTCTAGTCCTTCATCAGGGGTCACAGGACGCTGCCCCACAGGACGCTGCCCCACAGGACGCTGTTGGCTGGATAGTTTGGTTGGTGGACGATTCTCAGTCACTGAGGTGTCCAGCAGCACTGCTGTGTCTGATCCACTCACACCAGCACAACACACACTAACACACCACCACCACGTCAGTGTCACTGCAGTGCTGAGAATGATCCACCACCCACATCATACCTGCTCTGTGGTGGTCCTGTGGGGGTCCTGACCATTGAAGAACAGGGTAATACAGTACACAGAGGAACAGATGGACTACAGTCCGGAACCGTAGAACTACAGAGAGTCCTATATGGTCGGCGGAGCTGATTATTTTGATGTATATCTGTAGTGCGCTAAGCATTAAAAGGAGCCTTCTACAGTGTGTTTTCAGTTGGGCCCAAATGTTATGAAAATTTCGTGGTCAATACTCTGTTATTACTATGCTAACCGCGATGGTGTTTGGTGTTCACATTCACCAGATCAGCCGGTCTTACTGTCATACAGTTAAACAGGTGGGGCTACACATACTGAGTCGTGCATTCGCACAGCCATCTAAGGTTTCACCCTCTTCATGGGATGGCAAGTCTGAATCCTGACAATGCTGCAGCCAAGAAGGTGGTAATCACCAGCAACCATTCTGCTGATCCAGACAAATATGCTGGCCGTCACTATCGGTTTATGTTACTGGCTCTTGCAGTCAGGCTTCAGTTTTCAAAGGCGATTTCAGTATCATTTAACCCAGTCGCACTCACACCTTATACTCCTTGCACAGACTTTTAGTTGTGTACAGAAATAAGCTCACCAGACAATAAATGAGCCCCCTGTGACTGAACCGTACCTGATAGCGTGTAACACCTCCACCAGCACCAGTAACAGCTGTGACTGGATTGGGCATGTACTGGACAAGTTTCTGGATGTAGGCCACATCAATGTTCAGACACTCTTACATCAAAGAATTGGTCAGTTGGGCCAGATCTGGTGGATGCCTTCCCTGGCACAATTCCGAGGAGAATTCCCTGTAGACTGGGATTTTATCCACTGCGGGTAGACCCGTATGACCGTACGCTTCCATACACCTGCAGATTCAGCTACTTCCTTCACACTATGGTCTTTGGCACGCCCAAATGCAGTCACTCCTTTTAGCCAATCATTAACATCTGCTCTGGAGCCATTTTCCACACATGGAACGAGACATTCCCTGCACTGTAGCACCTCTTCCCAATCTATGGACCCTGTCACTCACAACCCACAGGGATTTATAGTACCATTATCCTCGTGCGGCGCCATCTGCAGGAGCCTGGAGTTACTACCACATTAAACACACAAGGGGACTCATTTTTTTTGTCTGGTGAGCTTATATTTAGAATTGATTCTTCCGAGAAGCTTTTCGATCTTCATTATTCAGCATAAGGCGGCGTAAAACACTGTAACTACAACTCTCAGAGCAGCAGTCAACCAGGAGGCCAGCGTCAGCGCTTAAACTCCAGTGCTGGAGGAACTGTTTGTGTTTTTACTGCTTGAACACACCCAGTAACCTGGCAAACCACCAAACTGTGCTGGACGTCGGCCCACCACGACTGGAGTTTGAGACCCTTGGACTGAGTAAAAAGAAAACGGACTGAGAAGGTCCGGCAGACACCGTCTGTTTTACAGCGCAAGCTATATCCTGACTGAACAGTAATCCTAGTGTGCTACATTATTAATACTGCATGTGGTGGTCTTCTTCCAGGTGCTGCTGCAAAACAGTCTCCAGTATGGTTGTAAACTCATTTCACCCATTTATAAATGCATCTCGCTATTAATTAAAACACAGCTGCCATATAAAGAGGGCTGTAACGCACACCGGTCAATCACGTCACTTCCCAACACGCTCCTTTTTGGGTGAAAACAAGCTCATCCATAATACCGACACCAAATAGGACATACTAGTGGCACCAGGCCTGAAAGCGGCTGCATCACATCGAACAGTAATTATATATATTTTTATATTTTATAAATATTTATTTCAGGGATGCACCGAATGTTCGGCAACCGAAATTATAATTTTTAAATTCTATAATAAGTGAAACGACCAAATAATTTATACCAAACAATGTTGTTTTTAATGACGCCGTTACTTTTCTCTAGTTCCCGTGTTATTCAGTTTCAAGCATTCGAGCCAAACGGAACTCCAGACAGAGGAAAGAGCAGAAGAGAGTCGTAACAGCGAGGCAGACAGACAGCAGCTTCTCAGCACTTGCCTTTTCCCTCTCTCGGTGAACCACAGAACACAAACACCAATTTTACGACAACGCGAGCGGACGCTGTGAACATGTCGGCTGGATTGTTGGTATGTCTGTTGGGATGTTAAGATGTTTAGTGCTCAGTGAGTGTGTTTAAACTGCAGTTTAATAACTGTTTTTCTTTGAAAGCCAAGACAAAAATACATCCCAGATAGCAAAGCAGTTCTGGCCCAAATCTGGCCCACATTCCCCATTTTCATCTAGCCCACTTCCCAGATTAGGCAACCTTTGGCTCACAGCAGATTGCCAGTGCAGACAGTGGGCCAGCAGTGAGATATTTTCACCAGATGTGGCCCACATCCACTTGCTATCTGGGATTTAGTCTATTGAATTCATTCAATGGTGAAAACGAGGCAAAATTAATTTACATTTACATTTAGGCATTTAGCTGACACTCTTACCCAGAGCGACTTACAAGGTCACAGGTAGGCCAGCGCAGTGTTAGGAGTCTTGCCCAAGGACTCTTATTGGTGTAGCTCAGCATTTGCTACCTAGACTGGGATTCGAACCCCCGTCTCCTACATGGGGTGGTAGCTCCCTGGTGGGTAGAGGTGTTAACCGCTGAGCGACACCAACCACAATGAAACACTGTGATCGGTAAAAACCGTGTTCGGTATTCGGCCTTCAGCCTTCGGCCAAATGTTTTATATTATTCGTTTTGGTGCATCCCTAATAATATATAAGTTTTTAATTATGTATAATAAAAAAGTGCATTTTCTGAAGAAACTGCAGAATAAACGACTCAATTCACCTTTAAATTTACACTAACAAGAAAGATTAGCATTTAATATCAGCCCCAAACTTACACTTTCCATTTTTCCTCCATGCAGCTTGTAAAGCGTCTCTGTGGTCAACTTTCTCCGAGACCAGTGCCCCGAGCAGGGCTTCAGTCCGAGACTGCAGCCTGAAATCCACATATAAAAAGGTCAATCACAACAGCTCATTTCTTGCTCCACAAATTCAACGACAGATAAAACATTTCTCTCTCTGCATCGTGATCTTACTTAGCCCAAGACTTCAGCATGGTCGAGGGGTTAGACAGTAAACATGTACTGTGCTGCCGCAGCTTGGGACAGACCTGAAACAGTCGAACAGAACAGAAGTTCTTTGTACTGTGTTGTTAACTGTGTTATTGCTGTTTCAAAAACAACTAAAGGACATACAGACAACCAGAAGCACGTACCTGTCCCTCCAGCAGAAACCTAGCAAAGAGCTTGTAGCGCTCAAGACCTTCTGGATGATCCATTTCTATAGCAGGAAGCTTCCAACCAACTTTGACTGTGAACATACATACATACATATACACAGAATAAGGGAACCTGTTTTTACCGCTGCAGTTATAACTGAAACCAGCTCAGCAGAAAGCGCCACTCGTCCTGTGTCCAACTGAACAGTAGAACAGATTTACAGAGTCATATCACTATTATGGCCACCCCTGGTTTGGAATGAACTCGGCCCGAGAGGTCTTTGGCTAATGATGATACGCATGATATGCAAAGCAAAGCGCATTGGACCGCAGTCCAATCAATAGCTCAGTGGTTCATTGTGAGCTCTGAGCATCCTGACCTATCCCAAATGTTGTTTGGGTGTTGGGATGAACCAAGGTATTCGTGTGACCTGCATATGCAATACATTTTCGTATTTTCAATACACTGGAAAAGGATACTGTATACTCACAATGTACAGCTCTGGAAAAATGTAAGCGACCACCTCTAAATGACCAGTTCCTCTAGTTGTACAGTTTCTGGGTTTGTGTTTGTCCAAAATGAGCAGTTCTGTTTGATTCTATACCCTACTGGAAACACGTCTCCCAAATTCCAGATCAAATATTGTATTTAGATCTGTTTATTTAGAAAATCACTAATGACCCTCCAGAAGCCTGTTTTTAGAACCATGCTCGCTGTGCATTTCACCCCAGCCACCGCTCGCCAGTCTCTCTGTAGGTCACTTGAGGTCATCTTACGGTGGTTAAGTGACATTGGAATGAGGTGGCGCTCATCACGGTCAGTAGAGAGGGGTTTTGGCCCTCTGCCGGTCTGTAGCTGTGTTGTCCTGTGTGTTTGCTGCTTGACCTTGTTCTTATGAACCAGACGCTCACTGTATCTGCCAGTGAAGCTAGAACCCAACCTTCTGTTCCCCACTAAGAACCTGCTGTACATGTGGAGATGCTGATTTAAGAAGAAACTGGAGTGGGCTCTTATTTATTTCCAGAGCTGTATACTGATAAATTGTCATTGATTTTTTTGTCCTTATTGTAGCGTTTTACCCAGAATGTTAAACTACTGCTCAAAGTCGCTCTTTTGATATTTATGTCCTTCTGGTTATATAAACAGTTAATTAATTTGTTTGGCTATTTGGTTTTTACTTCATCATCTTAAACCCAAAACAATACACTAATATCTCTTCAGCCCAAGTTCCTTCAATGCAACACTGGACCACTGGATGAATCAACACCACTATGACTGACTACAAGTCCAGAGAAGTAGAGAAAGCTTGAGGAGGAGAAGGTGTGGTCTTACAGAACGTGCTCTGCTGCTGACACTTCACTCTGCCACTGAGTGGGCAATACCAGGGGACGGGGTTCTTCTCTGGTCCGCTGAAGTGACAATACTGTGGGATGAGCTTTGGAATCCATTCAGCTTGCACTGCACATACACCTATAAGCCACGTCACAAACATGAATCAAACATCAGCCTGTAGTACAACAGCATACACTACATATACAGGACCACCACAGAGCAGGTATGATGTGGGTGATGGATCATCCTCGGCACTGCAGTGACACTGACGTGGTGGTGGTGTGTTAGTGTGTGTTGTGGTGGTGTGAGTGGATCAGACACATCAGTGCTGCTGAACACCTCAGTGTTACTGCTGGACTGAGAATCATCCCCCAATCAAAACCACCCAGTCGGCAGCGTCCTGGGGGCAGCGTCCTGTGACCACTGATGACGGACTAGAGGATGACCGACACTGCACTGTGCAGCAGCAGATGAGCTATCGTCTCTGACTGTACATCTACAAGGTGGACCAGCAAGGTAGGAGTGTCTAATAGAGTGGACAGTGAGTGGACACAGTGTTTAAACACTCCAGCAGCACTGCTGTGTCTGATCCACTCACACCAGTACAACACACACTAACACACCACCACCACGTCAGTGTCACTGCAGTGCTGAGAATGATCCACCACCCACATCATACCTGCTCTGTGGTGGTCCTGTGGGGGTCCTGACCATTGAACATCAGGGTAATACAGAATACAGAGAAACAGATGGACCACAGTCTGTACCTGTAGAACTACACAGTCTCCTATATGGTGTAGATACAAGGAGGTGTGCTTAATGAAGTGTCCGGTGGGTGTAGATAATACAGACAGTGAAAATGAATGACTGTGACAGATTGTGATGAATTAGTGTACCAGATGTAGAGAACTACAAAACTGAAGTTACAAACAAATGCTCATACGCAGCCTCTCACACTCACCTTTCATGTACATTTTGGTGGTCTCCATGACCTCCTGGTAGACAATGAACTCGGGCAGGGTTTTATGGAGAGCAGAGGAAGGATGGATAAATACAGGCTCATCCAGCAGAGGAGTCTACACAACAGTCACACACAAAAACATGACAATCAGGCAATAAACTGGTCATCTGCCCATGACCCTTAACCTCCGAGTATTCTGCCCACCGAGGTAGAGACCATCTAGAGACCAGAACTGTTTTCGAGTATAACAGTTACAAGGGGTAGTGGTTGAAATCTTTCCCCTATGAAATGGAACAACCCTTCAAGAACCGGATACGTCATCAGGTGTCGTCTGCGGCTTTTATGTAAACAGATGAAAAGGTCTGCAGTTTTACACATCAATCAGTCTAACGAGTCACCCAATAAACAAGAGCACAAACACAAACTACATGACTTCATTAACAGGCTGCTAGCGGTGCTCTGTAGGCGACCCTGCCGGTCTGCAGTGACAGCAGAGGAGGGTGGAGTTCAGCTCCTCACTGCTTACATACATTTAGGGCGTCATATGACCTCAAAGAGGCGGATGACCATTATTTATTATCACCACCAAGAATTCTTCAGTGGTATGAAGCTGAACTGAGCTTTTTAATCTCCAGCTTCATGATCCAATTTCCCTGTTCCACCTTAAATGGTGCAGCAACATCAGGTACCAGAACGTAACTGCTGCACCATTTAAGGTGGAACGGGGAAATTCTGCTAGGTAGTGCCGAGACATCAGCGTATTACTAGTGATTTTTACGTGTGTTATGAAGAAAATGACCATAAAGCTCTTCTACAGTGGTGATCTTACAGTACAGCGGCTTTAATAGAGACAGTACTCATATTTATGGGTCTCTCTGGTCGCTTGTGCAGCCATCTTGCCGATGATTCGCAGGGCATTCTGGGAATTCTCTCATAACACTCCGTTTGGAGTGTGCCTCTGAAAAATCTCTGTTTGAAGGACCATGTAGCCCTAACACTTCACCCTACCCCTCCATCTCCACAACAATCGGAACAACCCTACCCCTAGACGTGAACACACAAAACAGAGGGGTAGGGCTCAGTGTTAGGGGCAAGGGGTGAAATGGGATTAGGCCTAAGATTCATGGGCCTATTCTAATGTGTTTTTAAGAAATAAAAAAAAAAATCCATAAGAAGCCATAAAACCATGTCCCACAGCGAGAGCAGCTGTGTAGTGCATCTATGCAGACACAGGGACTAACATAAGAACTCCACCCGGGATCAAACCCAGGTCTTTCCTGCTGTAAGGCGACAGCGCTACCTACTGCACCTACTGCGCCAGTGTACTGTGCCACCATGGCACTACAGTATGAGGAAAATAGTGTGTTCTGGGAAAACTCAAGCAGATAAACCCGTTCTAGAAGACCGTACAAATAAAATTATCAACACTGAAAACGAGCATAACGGTGACTTAGGTGACACAGCGCACCAGACCCTCTGATGATACGTGGAAGTGGACATTATTTCAACTGGGAAATCAGAAGAGAGGTTTCCTACGTAGAACAGAGAACTTTACAGATCAAACATGTTTTAATACAGTATAATAAGCAGCTAAAGTTAAACATTTTCAATAATAATTACTCTATTATATCACCAGTATACCCCTACAGTTTCAGTAAACACCGGAAGAACGTTACCTTGTAGCCATTTCTCCATTTGGGATCCAGTAGCTCCTCGGCCTGTACTCTTCTGGCCAGATGATCACCCAGCCCTGCCAGCACAATCTGCCTCAGACACTCCACTTGAGATTCAGTAGGGGGCACCATTTTACTGTCTACACAAACCCCCGTATCAGAGCACACAGCGTTCACTGGGGTAGAGAGAGAGACGATTCAGACATCGTGTGCTTGGAACTGTTAGAGCAAAATATACAAGCCAAGTAAAACAGCGCTGTCTGAAATACAGGCCAAATTACTGCCGATGAATCTCGAGGCCTCCTCTGCTGTACAGCCCTCATTACAGCATAACACATCGGATCTGTCAACACCTGTTCCAGCCTGGAGTCAGCCTCTGCTGAACAGTTTGTGCTAAACACATTAAAAGTGGCTTTAAAAACCGACCAAAGTGGTCACAGCCTACGTTGTTGTTCACACGGTCTTTTAGGTGTGATCTGTATCCGACAGCAGTCTGAACAGATCATGCTCCTGAACTGAACCACATGCACAACAGAACTACCCTGTACATGGCTCATCCAGAGGTAAACAATGACAGTCCACTCCTGCTTTCAGTTTCATCTTCCCCAGGATCACAGGAGCGGTCACAAAGTTCCAGTGACTGGCAGACAGGCCCAGAACATGCCTGACCTTGCCGTAAAGAGGGCATGATGTTCGGCCACGGTTATGCCTCGTCCCTGCGTCGGTTCAGCCAGTTCTCCAAATCTCTCTTTGAACACAGAGCGGTTGGGAACAGCTGGAAGGTTTCTGTGGTCTCTCCAGCATGAACTTATAACGAATGTCGAGCTGGACTGACAGAAAAGTCACATGAATTCCAATCTGGCTGTTCAGAGTTGCACTGCTGCATATCGGATTTCAGTACCACATATGGAAGTGGCCCAAATCAGAATTGACAATGTCAGATTCAGTATGTTCTGATGTAGATCTACAGAGTGACATACTACAGATTCAGTATGTCACACAGAGAACACATCGGTGTCACATATGACGGTGGCCACTCTTCCCTGCTGTGAAAACAGCCCTATTGTTCTGGATGAGCTTACAGGAAAGGTTTTACTGTTGTTAGATCACTGATCTGGACATGGGAATATATCACCACAACTAAGCAGGTACAAAAACGGTGTCGTGAATCTGCTCTGCTGGTGATTTAGTATACCTCTATAAAACAGATCACATTCAAATGTGTTGAGCACTGAGCACTTTAGAGAACGGAAATTTGAATACCACGTTTGGGCACCTCTGAGAGTTCTTTTGTGTGTATTTATCAGTTCACCTGCATTAGTAAGCTGCCCTCGCAACCTTCGGATCTCCAGCATGGCTTTGTAGCGAAGGCCATTCTCCTCGCAGAACTTTGGTGTGCAGCCCGCAAACTCGCACGCCCCTACAGCACCTACACACAGCCATTACACAGCACATCAGAAAACACAGCAGTGTAGCAATAAGTTCACCAGACAAGAGTCTTTAAGGTGGTAGTGACTTCAGACTCCTGCAGATGGCGCTGCACAAGGACGATGAGGCTATGAATACCTGCGGGTTTGAGTGACAGGATCCATAAGTTGGGAAGAGGTG
>JAVGWN010003055.1:0-10595 GCA_034552555.1 Semaprochilodus insignis | reverse complement strand
ATATATATATATGCAGATATTCATATATTGGGAAGCATATTAGGAAAACATAAGGAATAAAATATTAAATGTGCCATAACCTTTACACAGGCCACATTTGATGTTTTACATATCCTGCACTTAGACTCCAAATCTTGTCTTTAGATGACGTGTGATGTCTGCGCCACAATGCGCACAAAGGAAGAGCATTTATGATGTTAAAGCAAGTTTCAGTGTAAATGAAATGTCAAATGAAGGATCAGGACTTAATTTGAATTGTCATTTTTCAAACCAAGATTGTATATATGAATGCCAAATATATCTTCTGTTACAGAAATATGTTGCTATTTTATATATGACATCATTTTAGGAGACATCCTGTTTACTAGTATAATATATTGTACTTTCAGGCCCTTAATCCTCAAGTGTCTGTATGTGGGGCCACACTTTAATTTTTCACTCTCATGACTACAGAACTTAGACCACAGTTTCATAGTACTTATCAAATAGTTTATAGTAGTTTGAAACAATGCATTATAGGTACTGAGTAATACAGCATAATATTCAAATGGACAGTCTACACTTTGAGTGGTATTTGCACCATCTCACTCTCACTTGTTGGTGTGTATAGGAGCCGTACTATGTGCGCTGCATCAAACCCAATGATGTGAAGTCTCCCCTTCTGTTTGAGTATGAGCGCTGTAAGCATCAGGTGGAGTACCTGGGCTTGCTGGAGAACCTCCGGGTGAGGCGTGCTGGCTTTGCTAATCGTCAGACTTACCCTCGCTTCTTACAGAGGTAGGTATAACCTACATATCAACTCCAAGTCAAGACACTTCAATTCTTTAGTTAACACCATGAGACGAAAATGGCGGAAACTCTTAAGGGCAGCTTTCAAAAGACAGCTCGACTCCTACAAAAGCCTTTCATGACAATTGACACACATTAACAGTTGTAAAGGTTTATTCCAGTGAGCGTCATTCGTCATAAACGCTGCTTGTGTCTGGGCTTTTCTGCCTCTTTAATGGCGACCCTGTTCTATTTAGGTACTGCTGTTTAAGTAAATGCTACAGCCGTACTTATTTTGATTAAGTTAAAGGTTTTTATATATAGGCACTAACTACTATTGTGAGATTACATGACTTCATGTAAATGCGTGTTAGAATTAAATGTATTCCTGTTATTTCTAATTACAGTTTCAGTTGAATGTATTGAAGTCACCCCTTGTTGTTACTGGAGTCAAATGAATGTTTACTTATGAAATATGTCATTTATGATCTGAATTCCACTGGGAATATGTCAATGCTTGCCCAGAAAGTGTTGCATCTTACAGTGAGGCTCCATTGTCCATATACATGGTATCTGGCCTGTGTCATATTTATCCTGAAAAGAATGGTTTTGTTATGCTTAAGGAAAAACATTTTGTAGCACAGAATAGAATCACACATAGAATGTACAGTTATGTGTTAACATGCTAAAACCATTGTAACGCCATACAAACATTTGTTTCAATTCCATCATCAACACGCAGGGAGTATGATATAAGTACACTTGGAATAAGTATAAGTACCTCTTCCACCTGTTTTCCATCCTACAGATATTGTAATTAACCTAATGAATATTTTTAGTAACCAGGTAACGGTTAAGTTACATTAAAGGAATAAAGGAAAGCCTACTGTATATGGTGGGCTTAAGGAGTCAAAGGGCAGATTTTATAGCTTGTACAAATGCATTTGATCTCTGTGAATGTTGTTGTGATTCCGGGGAAACTGTGACATCTATGCAAGTTTCATCCTTAAACTAACTAGCATAAGTGCATGTTTCAGTAGTTAGGGAAGTTTGTAGAGTTTGGAAAGTGTGAATGTCATATAGTTAATATGACTTCTTCAGAGTATTAAAGTGACTTTGTAGGCTATATACGGTCATGTGAAAAAATCAGGACACCCTATGAAAGCCTATGTGTTTTTTTTTTGTTGTTGTTTTTTTGTTTTTTACATATTTGGACATATAGATATTTAATATCAATGTTTGTAATACTGGGAGATTCAAGTAATATAAACAATTACAATTACAACTTTTAATATTTTCTGTAAAATGTAATTCTTAAAGTGCAATTTCAGGTGATGACAAATTAGGACACCCCCACGTTTATTCCCACTTAATGGCTAAAATCAGACACAAGTGTATCACATTAGGTGCACGTGATTAGAACATTGTTACTCAGCATTTTGAAGGAAGCTTACCTTATTTAAACCTCATACGTTTAGTTTGGTGTACTCCTGACAGTTAAAGCGAGAGTGAACACCATGGTGAGGTCAAAACAGCTGTCTGAGACCTTCAGAAAGAAGACTGTAGCAGCTTATGAGTCTGGTAAGGGATTTAAAAAGATCTCAAAAGAATTTGCAGTCAGTCGTTCCACTGTCCGGAAAATAGTGTACAAGTGGAGGACATTCAAAACAACTTCTAACATGCCCCGGCCTGGCTGTCCAAACCAGTTCACCCCGAGAGCTGACCGCAAGATGCTGAAAGAAGTCTCCAAAAACCCTTAAATGTCATCACAGGACCTACAGCAGGCTCTGCTACTGTTGATGTGAAAGTGCATGCCTCAACAATCAGAAAGAGACTGCATAAGTTTAACTTGCATGGGAGATATGCAAGGAGGTAACCTTTGCTCTGTAAGAGAGACATGAAAGCCAGACTGAAGTTTGCTAGAGAGAACATAGACAAAGACCAGGACTTCTGGAATAATGTTGTTTGGACGGATGAGTCTAAAATTGAATTATTTGGACACCAGAACAGAGGACATTTTTGGTGTAAACCAAATACAGCATTCCAGCAAAAGAACCTCATACCAACTGCGAAGCATGGAGGTGGAAGTGTCATGGTTTGGGGATGCTTTGCTGCAGCAGGACCTGGCCAGCTCACCATCATAGAATCCACCATTAATTCTCTTGTGTGTCAGAGGGTGTTTGAGGAACTGGACCCTGCAACATGACAATGACCCAAAACATACAAGTAAATCCACCAAGGACTGGCTGAAAACTAAGAAATGGAGAGTCCTGGAATGGCCGAGTCAAAGCCCGGATCTTAATCCCATTGAGTTGCTGTAGGAGGACTTGAAACAGGCACTACATGCAAGAAACATGCAAGAAACTCCTCGAAGGAATTCTGTGTTGAAGAGTGGGACAAACTTTCCTCAGACTGATGTCGGAGACTAGTAGATGACTACAAGAAGCGTCTCACTGAAATTATTTCAGCCAAAGGGGGTATCACTATCTATTAGGGAGTAGGGTGTCCTAACTTTTTTCCTCAGTTAGAATAAGCATTTTTGTTAATATATTTTGTTTAATGAGTTAAACAAAGTAAATTTTTGTTGTTTACCTGCAATTGAATCACTTTCTTTTCTAGAGATTAATAAAAACAAGATTAGACATTGATGTGTGAACATTTCTTAATAAAGAACTGAATATTCCATGGGGTGTCCTAATTTATATATATATATATTTCACTAATATGCCATTTAAGAATGGATCACTCTAGAGAAACATATTGAATCACAATTATTCACAGTAGAGGTGATTGACAACAAGAAGAATTTGCCCTAAAATAAAAGTTTTTAAACTCATTTATGCTGAAGCAGTATGTACATGCTGGAGATGTGTGTACAGCTCGGATGGCACTATTAGGTTCACTGGTTGTTCTGGATAGTAGCACTGATAATGGTAACCCTTTCTCTGTGCTTTGGTAAAAGTTGAGATTTATAAAAAGCTTCCTCTCAGGCTGGGTCTGGCCCCACTAACAGACACACACACACACACACACACACACACACACACACACACACACACACAGAGCTCTGATGAGTTGATCAGATTCTGTGTGACACTGTTGTTGCATAAAGACCTCCTGGCAGTGAGTGATGCTAGTCTAATTGAGAGAGATGACTTAACCACACTTCCAAAATCATTTTTTGCCTCTACTCTGTCTATGTGAAGGCCATGACTGTGCGTGGAATATAATCTCCTGCTTAGACAGTGACAATGGCTAATGGGAGTGTGGGAAATGTTCCAGAGAGTCAAAACCCACACTACATCATTTTTACACACACATACGCACACACACACTAGGCCTCCTGCTGCCCTGCTTCCCACTGGCCTCATCAGTGGTAGTGACCGTGCTTAGCCTATGCCACTTTGTGAGAGCACAGGAAGAATTAGTTATAAAAGACAAACACTTTTACCCCACTGACGCACTTTGTTTTAGTTTATGTAATGCACATTTACATATAAATCTGGAAATTGTATGCATTTTACCTCTGGCAAAACAATAATCACAATATTTGAATATTGTGAATACTTTTCATGATGATACATACACTGCATGGCCATAAGTATGTGGGCACCCCCCTACTTACTTAGTTCAGGTGTTTCAGGCACACCCATTGCTAACAGGAATATAAAATCAAGCATGCAGCTATGCAGTCTCCATAGACAAACACTGGCAATAGAATGAGACACCCTGAGGAGCTTAGTGGCTTTAAACGTGGCCATGCCACAAGTCAGTTCATGACATTTCTGCCCTGCTAGATCTGAATCAGTCAACTGTCAGTGCTGTTATTACGAAAGGCAATGTGTTTAAGAACGGAACCAGCTCAGATATTAAGTAGTAGAACACTTAAACGGGTCCATTAAGTAGTAGACCACTTAAGCAAGGACAGGGGTCCTGAAGTGCCTACAAATCCTCAGTTTTATCAGTCAACACACGTCTCTGGAAGGTCTTCATACTATTTCCAGACAATAGAACCGGAGCTGCTTTCTTCAGACCATTCTGCCAACAAAGTGGAAATTAAATCAATATTTTTAATTAATTTTATCAAAATATTTTTCTGTGTAACTAACCGATTAACTAGGACACAGTGCTATCAGATTACCTAGAGCACTGTTGGCACTGTGCATGAAATGCTATAATACTGTGTTAATATGCAAGTGAACAATGAAGGTAAGAACCCCCTGCTGCAAAAACAATTCACACTTATCCATAAAAAATGACCAAAAAAAAGGCAAGATAAAATGGATAGCTAAGCTGCAGCTATTTAAAGAAATGTTTAAAATGTTAAAAATAACATTTAAACACAACAAGAACACTCATACATATATACAAGAAAAACTGTGGGATGTCCTTGTGGACAAGAACACATACATTTTGAGATTCAAGCTCACCTACACAGATAGAAATCCAGTTTATTTCCGCTTTAGTAAATCATATCAATTTCACCATCAACATTATAGAAAATGTGTAAAAAAAAAAAAATGTAAAAACAGGATATACTAAAGCAGCAGGAATTGCATATTATGGCTGCTGTGCAAAATAGTTAAAGGCAATGCCACATGGGAGCAACAGTTTTATAATAAAGTATGCAGTTGGTCAGTGTTTAAATGTGATGGCCACTATTTGCACAGAAAACCTAACTGTGACTTTATAACATGGCATCATGTAGTCATATCACACACCCCCACCTGGACCTCTATTGTAGATAGTCTTTATAACCCCAGACCACTTTAAAGACAGCCACTTCATATGTAATAGAAAATGATCTCTGAAGGACTGTTACTTAAATGCAGGTTGCTGATCTGATGTGTGATGTGCTTCTCTAATGCTATGACTCTTCCTTCTCCTTATCAGGTATAAAATGATCTCAGAGTTTACATGGCCCAACCATGACCTGCCTTCAGACCGAGAGGCAGTGAAGCGTCTACTGCAGGGCTGCGGCTTTGAGCATGATGTGGCCTACGGCAAGACCAAAGTATTCATCCGCACGCCTCGCACCATCTTCAGCCTTGAGGAGCAGAGAGCCGAGATGGTGCAGAGGATCGTCCTCTTTCTGCAGAAGGTGAGAACCACACACACACACCATTCAGATATTTAAGTCTAAGGCTGTCATAGTTGATCAACTAACTTAGTCACTCAAAAAAAAAACCAAATCGTCCAATAATCCATTATCGACTTTGATGAGTCTGCAGTAATTAGTTGGCAAGTTTTCATGATGAACGCATGTTTTCAGTTGTTCTAGAATATGAAAACATTATTCATATACAAATTAGCAAACACAATTATATGCATGTTTGTACCGGTATTCTCATATTTATTCATATATACACTATATCACCAAAAGTACTCAGTCACCCATCCACATTGAATTCAGGTGTTCCAATCACTTCCACGGCCACAGGTGTATAAATCTAAGCACTTAGGCATGCAGACTGCTTCTACAGACATTAGTGAAAGAATGGGTCGCTCTCAGGAGCTCAGTGAATTCCGGCGTGGTATAGTGATAGGATGCCACCTGTGGCATTAAATTGTCCAGTCATTAAATTTTCCCGCTACTAAATATTCCACACTCAACAGTCAGTGGGATTATAACAAAGTGGAAGCGATTGGGAATGACAGCAACTCAGCCATTAAGTGGTAAGTCACATGAAATGACAGAGTGGGGTCAGCGGATGCTGAGGCGCCTTGGTCAGGGCAGTGGTCGCCAACTTTCTGCAGAGTCAACCGTTACTAATCGCTAGACCTCCAAACTTCATGTGGCCTTCAGATTAGCTCAAGAACAGTGTGTAGAGAGCTTCATGGAATGGGTTTCCATGGCCGAGCAACTGCATCCAAGCTTTACATCACCAAGCGCAATGTAAAGGGTCGAATGCAGTGATGTAAAGCGCCGCCACTGGACTCTAGAGCAGTGGAGACGTGTTCTCTGGAGTGATGAATCATGCTTCTCCATCTCGCAAACTGATGGACGAGTCTGGGTTTGGCGGTTGCCAGGAGAATGGTACTCGTCTGACTGCACTGTGCCAAGTGTAAAGTTTGGTGGAGGGGGAATTATGGTGTGGGGTTGTATTTCAGGAGTTGGGCTCGACCCCTTAGTTACAGCGAAAGGAACTCTTAATGCTTCAGCAGACCAAGAGATTTTGGACAATTTCATGCTCCCAACTTTGGGGATGGCCCCTTCCTTTTCCAACATGACTGCGCACCAGTGCAAAAAGCAACGTACATAAAGACATGGATGAGGGAGTTTGGCGTGGAAGAACTTGACTGAGCCTTTACAGAGTCCTGACCTCAAGCCAGCATGAATTAGAGCGTAGACTGCGAGCCAGGCCTTCTCGTCCAACATCAATACCTCACAAATACGCTTCTGGAAGAATGGTCAAAAACTCCCATAAACACACTCCTAAACCTTGTGGAAAGCCTTCCTAGAAGAGTTGAAGCTGTTATAACTGCAAAGGGTGGACTGACATCATATTAAACCCTATGGATTTCCCTAAGTTCATATGCGTGTGAAGGCAGACGAGTTAATACTTTTGGCAATATAGTATATATCAGTGGTTTGGCACCTGCTTCCAGGTCTTGAGTAATATATCACAGACTTGTTGATGTGATTTAGAGCTCAGTCTAAGTAGCTGTAAATGATCCAAAATGAGCAAAACTTCATCAAATTGCTGAGCACAGTCTTTTGAAACTACAGAATTGGACTCCCTTTCATTTGCCTCACTCAAGATTCAGTTGACAATTTCTGTTGTTTTTGTTTTCAGACATGTATCTTCTGTTTGGAGAACAATTGTGTACATTTAATTTTTTTCCATTTATTTATTTATTTATTTATTTATTTATTTGAAATAGTTTTTAAATTTCAAATTACTTGATTCCGCAAAATATGTGGTAGATTGCTCAATTACCAATATGATCAATAGTAACAGCCTTACTCAAATCTGTTTTATTCACTGTTGGTGCCTTTTATTTGCTGTTCAGATGGTTCTCTTCAGGGTCCGCCATGCGTATCCACACCCACACACGCTAACAAACACAAACAAACACAAGCAAACAAACCCACAGAGACAAAAAAGCTCCAGAGGCCAACAGAATCCAACAGCGTGTCACATCTGCACTGCAGGCTCTCGCAAAACATTGACACCAACTGCCATTTAATAACACAACACTGTCCTCACAGCAACACACCAGAACAAGGCAGCAGGCCAAGTGAATGGTGCTAAAATTCTCTCTGCGGGAGGAACAAGCAGAACAATTACTCCTCCCAGTAGTGACATTGTTCATGCATTATACATAGATGTGTTTACTACATTTTTCATTCTAATTATTTTGATTTGTGTAGCAGGTTAGTTGTGTGTTGATGTATTATTGTATATTACCATCCGTTTTTCCTTCTTCTTTGCTTTCGTGAGTTATTACTGCTGTTGCCTCATCTGAGGGCCAGGCGTATGTGCATGAGAAGGTGCAGCGCTTAATGTACCTCTGATGTAAATACAGTATGCACTTCCTGTGCAGTGAAATGACCAGTTTATTAAGGCTGTAGTTCCACTGGGTCTGACTTGATCTCATAACCATGTGCAGTGTAAAGTGGGGGGGCAGATGCTTATCTGTATGGCCGCCCTAAAATTCCCAAATGGGATGGTGCAGGGCTTGTTGTAGCTTGATGTGGCCACAGTTTTGCTCACAGTGCAATGAATTTAGCGTTTTGCTAGCTATCTTCTTTCGCTTGTGTCATCACTTGTACTCATAAGTGTATTGAACGTAAGTGTACTGTTCAGAGGAATTTGAGGATGAGTTTTAGAGGGGTCGCACCCCTGTCAGTAGTAGATTTGCCACAATCCAGCACCCAGCAGGTTGTCATCAGACATGTATTTTAATTTTGAGATCACATCTAGCCAAATGGGACTACAAAGCCTGTAGCTGATCATGCAAGATGCCCATAAAGGTTAGACCTGGCTGCTGCCATTGTGAAAAGAAAACTTCCGACAAATTCCTGCCAACACTTGACACTGGACAGAGTATGACCTATTTGTGCCCGGGACAAAAGGCTTAGCACCTCTGGCCCTCATAGTTATTGAAAATCAATAATGTTAGATGTTCTAGATATCAGCTGTGTGCATATAGGCATTGCTGGGAGATCAGCCTTCATTTCTGAGGGATGTCTGTCTTCCACCCCCCACCCCACCCCCCACCATAATAAATCACGCTCATGAGATGTATGTAATAAGGAGGAATCAAAATTCCTTCCGTTTGCTAAATGATTACTATCTTTCTATCAGAGAACCTTAGGAAGCTAGATTGAGCTATCACTGCTCAATACCAGGGCTTGTTTGGTAGTTGAACTCTCTATATGGTTGTGGCCAGATTTCCTGGTCACAGACTAATAAGGGGAGGCTTCGGGCTCAGCCGGCTCCTGTTTTAAAGGCCCAAGTTATGGAAAGTCAGCTTTCCTTTTTTAGTGTTTAGGGTTTAGTGTAATATATACTCAGTGTTACAATTCACAAATCATACATTTCACTCCCCTGCTCCTTAAGATCTCCATACAGAAACTAACCTGAAAAAGTGGTTTGAATGGCTTGATTTTCACAATGTCAAGAAATACTGTATATGCAAGAAAAATGTAGGACATCCTTGGGGACTGTTCAATGTGGAGTCTAGTATGCATGCCATAGTACAGTATATTATGTGGTTTAAAGTGGACTTATGCTCATTTTCAGAGTTCATAATTTTATTTTTTGATTTTGCTAAAAATAGATTTTCATGCTTCAGTGTTCCAAAGACACAATATTTTTCTGATACTGTACATCTGTTTTTACTCTCTGTCTAAAAAGCTCTGTTTAAGATCCTGTGTCTTTAAGCCCCACCTCCTGATGAGCCCAGTGTGCTCTGATTGCTCAGCTCACCCACAGTGTTCTGATTGGTTCTGCTGTTCTGAGAGCATGCCAAGCTTGTAAGTAGGCAGACAATGAGGGTTGTGTTATGAGATTGTGTTATCCTGCAACAAAGAAAAATGGCTGGAAATTCCAATGAGACGTTTCAGGCACTTGATGAGAGAGTTTCTCCCTCTGACATGTAGTTTGGGCTCTATAACTTTTCAGACTGTTTAAATGCAAATGTAAATGATACGTAATGCATTAAGAGAAAGGGAAAATCAGTGCCTTATTCATGTGAGAGGGAGGCGCTCACTTGAAAGACCCCTATTCTAAATTGTTCTAGTATTTTATTTTTCTTCACTGAGGTCCATTTGTGACGTTTGTGTGGGGTTATGCAGCAAAATTAGCCAAAGTTTATTCCTCAATCTTCCTTTATCTTTTAGATTAAAGAGGATGATTTTGTTACTGTTCCTTTAAGATTAAAACATGCCTTATAACTTTGCTGTGAATGGGCGGGGCTAAACTGCTATAAACTGAACAGGCTAATGTATGTAAATGCATTGTTTTTCATTATATTACAAACCACTAAATTTAAAACAGGCTGCTTTTGCAGCTTAATCTCCGTATATGATCTGTATGGATAAGGGAGTGAATGCCACGTAGTGAACCTACTCACATGCATGCAATGTGGAAAAACAGCAAATCATTTTTCCTGATTTCCCCTAATATGGGCCCTTTAACAGGGTGTTAACACTGTGTTGCTCTTCTTATGAAACCATGCTTCAGTAGCCTCATTCATATCACTATATGATACATTTAGGTCTCACAGGACCTCCTTCGGCGAGACATCAAAGTGTTAATTCTGCTTGCTGCCAGCGTTTGAAATGGCTTGTGTGACCTTTGTATTGACACTGGCTCCTG
>JAVGWN010003054.1:0-10597 GCA_034552555.1 Semaprochilodus insignis | reverse complement strand
CTGTAGGTTCAGTCCCATCGATGCCATTCAAATTAATTAATTAATTAAATTAAGCTGCTACATCGAATCCCATGTTTTTTTGTACATTGGACTTTTTCCTATGTGCTGAAAAAGTTTTTGTATTCTATGGAAAAATGTAAACTCAAATATCAGTATATCAAATGTCTTATCATGTTAGGCCATTTAAGAAGATGTAACCTTTTAAATACATGTTTTTTTTTTTTTTTTACTACAGAGGGATTTTAACTTTTCAAGCAAAATGCTATTGGCAGATGGAAAAGGAAAAAATGGCACAGCTTAATTTTCCTGGGTCTGAGAAGAAAAATAAGAAAGGGATTAGTAAACCCTTTAAGACTCCCACAAATGACTGTTTTTGTAGTTTATTATAGAACATATTGCTGCCAGCATAAAGAATTGTATACAAACACATAAAGGTTCATAAAGCCTGTAATTTACCTTGACCTGCAAGCTTTGGTGTTTGTACAAACAACAACAGACCTTTTCTTTCCGATAGCACAAAAGTAATTAACTAGCTCTTAAGCTTAGAGGAATAGGCTAATTAACATTTAGCTGAATAGCAAAACCCGGTTAATTAGTTTTAGACGTTATCTGTGACTTGTGCTAGAGGGAGGGATGGAGAGAGAAACATGCATAAATATACAGATAGACAGATTTGTGTTTGAGTTTGTTTATTAAAATGTAATAAATGTTAATCTAATGATCCATATTTGATCACTGACTCTGGGAATACAAATCAATATATAATTAAAGTCATAATTAGTCTAGTTTTATAGAATGTTGTAGAGGTCTAAATCATAGTGTTTTCTATGTGTGTGTGTGTGTGTGTGTGTGTGTGTGTGTGTGTGTATGTGTGTGTGTGTGTCAGGTTTATACCACATGACCAGGTTTATATCACATGATCAAAACCTATTCACTTATTTACGGTGGGGACCTTTTGTCCTTGTAGGGACAATAGGGTGGTTAAGGTTTGGGTTAGGCTCCAGGAACTAAAGTAAGTCAATGTAATTGGCATACAATTCACAGAAATAAACGCATGTGTGTGTGTGTTTGTAGTGTTATTTTTGTGAGAACCATATTTGTGATTTTCTCACAAGTATAGGACAACATGACATGTTTACTCAAGTGAGGTTCAGGTTAGGGTTAGGTTTAGGTGTAGCTGTCGTGTTATTTAGCTACAGTAGTACAAAAAAGTCAATAGAAACCTTTGGATGTCCTCACAAATATAGCAATACAAATGTGTGTGTGTGTGTGTGTGTGTGTGTGTGTGTGTGTGTGTGTGTGTGTGTATGTGTGCGTGTGTGTGTGTGTTTATTTATAGCTGTTATGTAGCTGGAGAGTTTGAAGTGGTTTGAAAGGAGCACCAGTCACAGGTTGTTCTTTTCGTCTGATAATAATCAGAATAGTGGCACACAAGCATGAATAATGTTCCTCTTTATGTGGAGCACCACTTTAAATGATTCATAAGCTACATATAAACAAATGAACACTCTAAAAGGCAGGCCAGGGCAGGGCCTTTCCTGGGTGCCCTTTTTATACTCAAACATAATTGCATCACATTTTGTTTAACATTTCACATTATTTCTATTCCTAAATCGCCCCTGTCTCAACTTCTCTGGAACGTGTTGCATACATCAGTTTCAGGGTGAAAAAACTATTCCTAAATAAAGTGAAACATTAAATATCTCGTCTTCTGCGTACCATTTTCATTTGAATACAGATCAACATGGATTTACTGATCACTACGTTCAGTTTTGTTATTCGTATTTCTTATATTTGACCAATTTTTTTTGAGGTTTTGTGGAATTGAGGTTTGTCACATTGTCAGTTGAACCATACAGAATCCTTTATGTGTATGTTAATGTTACAGGAGAAGTCAGTGAAATGACACCGTATTCAGAAAAGTATTACGGGCCTTTTTAACTGATCCACTATTCATATAAACGGGAAATGTTTTCAAATGGTATAAAGCGTCTCTGCTGTACAGTTTAGAAATGACAGCATCTGCTCTCTCTCTCTCTCTGTCTTTCTCTCTTTCCCTCTTTCTCTCTCTCTCTGTCTCTTACTCACACACACACACACACACACACACACACACACACACACACATTTAGATACACGCATTAATTCAGCTCTATGCATATGTATACTGTTCTTTTATTTGGTCCTAATTCCCTGATGTACACTTCCTGATGAAGCAGACAGTTCAATATTCCCTTAGAGGGAAAATCTGTAACATAATAACATTACCGTCTCATCTTTAAATCTTTGAGTCTGAAATTAGCAGCAACCTTCACTAGTGATCAGTATCTCATGCTTTAATCTGAATGCCTAGAACAGAGAAAGAGAGGGAGAGAGGGAGAAAGAGAGAGAGAGAGAGAGAGAGAGGAAGATGCCAATGACAGTGTAACCAAACCATCAACAGTATAAACAGGATGTAATTATCTTCATCATGTAGAACCACCACATTCAAAAGCTACACTCTGAAAGTTGCCACAGAATGGAGAACTGTACTTTTCTGTGTTGGCATATTTGAATAAGGAGACTTAAGTACATGGAACTGACATACCGTGAACCTCCAAAGCTGTTGTATCTCCTTCAAATACACATCCCGTGTTTATGAAAGAGGGAGCTAAAACGTGTCGATTCCAAAATTCTAAACTGTTATGTAACTGACTCATTAATATTTACACCTCCAAAATGTACATATGCCTCATACAGTTCACATTCTAGCCCAGTGAAACAACCCCAACAGAGCAACAAAAGGGTGGACGATGTGGAGAAATCTATCGTTCCATGCTGTGAAATTGGAATGTTGGAACTGGTCCCAGTGGTGTCAGTCTCTGAGTAACAGCTAACCAGAAATAAACCAATTTCGTTTTTTAGAAAGAGAGAAAGAGACAGAAGACAAAGAGAGGCCAGGCAAGCTGTTAACTACAGTTTAGCTGCATAATTAGCACAAGCTGATAAAGGATTTGATTCAGTGCATTCTTTTTAAAAATGTTAATGTAACTGACAGTGTTCTGGTGTTCATAACCCAGCGAAGTTCAGCCTGAGCCCAGCAGCTAATCTGTAAAATCCACACTGTTAGTTCCAGAAGCAGCCACAGTCACTGACTTCAGAGACTTCAGCACCTCTTACATCACTGACATAACTGAAGACATGAGACGTGGTGAGCTCACCAAAGTAGGTAGATAATACTGTAGATGTTCCAACTTCCAGTCAAGCATTTACATGAGCAGTTCCAGGGAAAATGGGAGCCAAAATCACATACCTTCTATGTAGAAGATCAGAGAACAAATTATATTGCTGAATAAATGCATTATATGGCACATTGAAAGGAGCCAAAAGAAGAACATATACATTATATGAAGGTTCAACTTTTAACACATGATTCACAGTCACAAATCTTGTAAGTGGAAACACAAAAAACTTTCAACCGCTTCTCCTATATCATCACTCAAAGTGGCACCTAAGAGTGCATTCTAGAGCAATCGCAACCTGTAGAAAAGCATGGACACTGATTATTCCTATATAAAGTCTAATTAAATTCACACAGTAGCTTTTCTTGAAACAGTCATTTGTTAGGTGATTTCAATCTGACAGGCTCGGTATGAGATTTTACCATTACAGTATTTATCATAATGTAATGCTGTGTCTTACACTATTTGAAAACACAAGATGTTCTTTAGACTATATGAACATTGTATGAAAGGTTATAATAACAGAAATGGTTCTAAATAACCTGACCAGAAGATAGACAATAGAATAATATATAATTTCGTTGCATATCATCATATATCATCAACATATATCATTAACCTATATACGAGATGTAAAATAATCCAAATATACACATTTATACCCTATTTTTAGGCATGTTTGGTAGGTTCTTCATTGCCTAAGAGACTAAACATAAGAACCTGTTCAGTCCTAGTTTGTTGGTGGCCCCTGGAGGTCCTAAGAGGCTACTTTTACAGAAACAACCCTGTAAATTTCTATTTTCATGTTATAATGAAGTTATGTTGTAGATGTGTTATGGTGCCAAGCTCTTAGAACCTCTGTCAGAACATTCTATAATATGTCGGACAGCTCTGACGGAAATTTGTGTTTTGAGAGATGACTGTCACACTCAGGAGCTAAATTAGAAGCCCCCGTTTCGTGCTTGCTCATTACGTTGATCCCTCAGGATCTGCAGTAGACAATATCTGCATCCATCGCTAGTCAACCACAGCATCCTCACAATAACACATCACTCTGAAGAGCCCCATATATTATTAGAGCCCAGTACACTGTGTGCACATCTAAGTGTAATGCAAGCGAAATGATTATGTATTAAAATGACCATACACAGTTTTACCCTCTGCAAGAATTCATTTCAGAGCAGTTTCTGATAGCAGATCATTGCTGAGAGATGCCGCTCTCTGATGTCTGCTTCCGAATGAAGGGGACAGGCTAATATTCCCCCTGGGAAGAAAAATTCATTCCTATCAGGATTATCATTACATCAGCAGCCACTGAGCTGAAAGCTTTAATTTAGTCTTGAATATCACAGGCCTTCAGCGACAGGGGGATCGCACCAAATCACCCCTCCTCGTGGCCAGAACACATACACCGCTATTGCTAACCCAAGCTTGTTAGCTCTGGTTAGTATCTGATCATGAGGCTCAGCTCTCCTTTACTGGACTATTAGTTGTGTCCAGCACAGCATGCCACTGAGTGTATTTACAGCAGTTACCGAACAACAGAACAGCACTGTCTCAAATAAACGATACGTGAGCAGAATACATCAGAATGATAATTTAGTGTAATGTAAGCTTGTGAATATATTAAAATGCAGACAACTGCATCATACACCGCAGCCCATGTTAGCAAGAGAGCTGCCTCTTGTTTTTTGAATCAGTTTCTCCTTTTTTCCCCTACGCTAGCTGAAGGGCTTTTTCTACCACTAAAATCATCCATTATGCAGCAGAAATGGCCAGACAGACGTAGTGTTGTCCAGTTGTCCAGTACACTGTATGCTTTGTTGTGCACATAGCTGTCATCTATTGTCATCTATTGGAGTTGGTTTTTAGTTCAAATTGGTTGACAAGAGCCCTAAACACTTTATTGATATTGATTCCTTTATTCATTGCCCTGGCACTCGCATGGTAACTACATCATTCCACTGCCCACTGGTTACTAAATAACAACAAAGGCCACAGAACTACAGTTTTCTTCAAAGTTCAGTACATTTTCAATGCTGCAATGTGGCAAGCAATTCACTACTCTAATTGTCAGTACATTCAATTCTTTGATTGAATAATGAATAATAAGAATGAAGAATACGAATAATGAAACTTAGCATTCCACATGATGCTAAGATTCTATTAAAGAATAATTAACTTTTTTGTATACCATCTATAGGCAAAGTCTATAGAGACTATAGGCAAATTTAATTGAACATGCTAATTGGAGAGATGCACCAATTAAGATATCCGACACATAGAGGTGAAGAGTTTCAGTTCAGTTGGAACAAAGCTTCATATGTCCAAAACTTACATGAGACAGAGATAATGGTTTTTAACTTTGTGTGTAAGTTAATATAACAATTTTTTTCCAACTCTTGTTGAAGCCTTTGTGTTGGTCTATTCCTGTTGGTCTATTCTGAAAATTTGACACAATGTAAACAGCAGATGGCATTTTCATTCCATGTAAAAACTCGACTCAAAAAACAAAAATAGCTACTCATTTGACTTATTTAACATTAGAAGAGTTTTATAATGATAAAAAGAGGTGAAATGTATCATTCAGATGATAAGTAAGCTTTAAAAATTCAGACATTGTTGAGTGATTTAAACATTTACCATTTTAATGTTTGATGGTATCATGATGCCTTACTTAGTCACTTATGGGAAAGTAACTTCCTTTTTTGGCAGAAGACATTTGCAACTATTAAAAAGATATATTTGTGGTTTCTTCAGATTTGGCTTACTTTCTAAATCAAAAAAAAATTCTAGAAGCAATATTTTGTCTAATTGGATATCACATTCCATCTTATGATGCCTGGAGGAGAAATCACTACAATTTTAAGCACTAATATGAAACAAAAGACTAGAAGGAAAGAAAGCAATATGTTGAATGAAAGTTCTTTGTATACAAGAAACTTGAAGTCATTCGGTCATGTGTATGTGTCCTGAGTCCATCAATTGCCATATGAGTAGATTTCAAAAACTGTGAGATATGATTTAGTAACTTCACTCTCAGAGAAAAGGTCACTGCGGTGGTATCCTCAAGGGCACGTCCTTAGTAAGTGGAAACATAACTGTATTCTATTGAAATTATATTTTTTAAGATGTATTTCCACGTCTTGTTTCACCTCCAAACCTTTATTTTATTGCTTGTTGTATTTTATTTTAAACATTAGGGTATTATAAGATATGTAACAAAATTTAAGAAACAATATTGGACCTTTAAACCATTCTTGTATTTTTATATTAACGCTGTTTGTACACTGATGACTGAAAACCCTGTATAGTACCTTTTTCTGACAACATATACAATCAATTACACAAACAATGATCCTGAGAAAACTCAAAACCGCTGCCCAACAAGTTACTTAATAATCTGAAGACTGTCCACCGCGTTTTTGCGGGTGTGCATTGGCGTGGCTTGCTGTCTTCCTGAGTTGTCACATAATGGAGAATCTTAGGCGAAGAATTCCTGTCAGTCTGAGAAGACCTCTTGAGTTGGCAAGTACCTCTGCTAACCTCTGCTAATCTCTGCTAATCTCAATAACCCTCTAACAATTTCACAAGATGGTCTTTCAGCAGATGGATTGCTACAGACAGGTTGCAGAGTAGTTGAGTGAGGTCTGATGAGTGAGATGCTAGGTAACTATTGCAGATGCAGTGCAGATGAGCATACTGTTGCCATCATAAGATTTTATTTAAAAAGTTTAAGCTGCTATAGCATTGTTTTGAAATGTCTATTGATCTATTATTATTATTATTATTGTTAGTATTATTATTATTATCTAGTATACAGGATAAACTTAGTCATGTATACAATAAGAAATGTGTAATGTAAAGTAAAGCCTCTATACACCCTCTCCCCAAACTTATTGCATTCACTACCACAAATTAACCACTTTTTTTGAAAGTAAAAAGGAAAAAACAATTATTAACATAACGACAGTTGTGTTAATAGCACATTCTTCATTTCTATTCAGTGTAAATGGTTTAACTGAAGGAAATTCTAATAAAAAAGTCTAGCAAAGTTTGCTGCCAGTGTTTTCTATTGGTCCGTTAATCAGGAAATGTTCACAGAATGTAAACGGCAGCTGGTTTTGTCAACTAGTGTACAAAAAGGGGTTATATGATGACAATGTCCATAATATATTCACTTACATATATAAGGAGGAAGCAATCACTATGCTGGGGGAAAAAGAGGAATGCAGAGCAATGCTGAACAGCAAACAACGTGACAGAGCAACAGAGCAATGGGACAGTACTAACAACAATGAACATCGAAGGCAAAGGAGCAAACAGAGAGGTACAAATGCTCACAATAGAACAAAGCCAGACTGAAACACATAAAACATGGTAGCGGTAATAAATTAGACACAGGTTAATGACAAAAGGGTGAAATTAAGGACCCAAAAAGAAAACAAAAGGACATGGCAGAATGTAGAGGGACTCAAACAAGAATGGTTGAATAAGGAAACCCTGACAACTACTTATGCCATGCACATCATGTTTTTGTAGATGAATCTATGTTTTGTGTAAACCCTTTTTCTGTGTTTGTGTTGGAATTTATGTTAACAGTTGAGGCAATTTCCTTGAATATCTTGTACATGGTGAATGGAAAGGATTCTGATCTCACTTTTCAGGCTCTCTTGCTTTGTGCTGATTGTGAAGTAAAAATCAATTGTCTCTCTACTTCACAGCATTGCAGAAGTATAAAATCCACTGTAAGTTTACACCCCTATTTGCAATGGAGTTTTAAGAAGTTGGAGACTTTCAGACTTTTTAGAGATTCTTTTCTTAAGAGATTCCCTGGAGTATCTAAGTGTCACTGTCAGAACTTTGAAACCGAATGTTCTAATGTTCTCTCTTTAATAAAACAGTGCCGTGATTCCAGTCATCCAGGCAGGGCTATTACTCTGGGACCCATAGTGCGGGGGCTCCCCACTGCCTTCATGAATCCGCTTATATCATTACTTGTGCAGTTTTACATCCATGACTCATAAGTAACTATGATAACTCAATAATATGCTTTAGTCATTAGCCCACATTGGAGCACCAACTCGACTGAGACGTATTTAGTGGCTCAGTAAGTAAATAAGCCAACTACTTTGTCAATAGCAGTTATTCCAGTAAACAGATTATAGACATTGGAAAGTATTCCTGCTGTGTCGCAGTGATGCGGTCTCCTTTGTGGTCTGTTTGTGGCTATAAATTCATGCATTTGTCATGAATGGAGCTGCGTATACACCTGCAAGTACTCCGGTACGCTGTGTGCTGTCTTTTGCTTATGTGAATGAGACATTTTGTCAAGATATGCTGATGAACGATATCAAAAGGATAATCCTCAAACCACTTTCAGCTGTAGTTTGTGTGCGTGTATGCGTGTTATACTGGCCATCATGGCCTTTAAGTGAGCAGGATTGAACAAAGCTGTATTCATACCTCGATGGAGTGGCTGTAGGTGTGTTTCATAGCCTAAATCAATAGCTTTTATAGCAGCGTGGAGTGCAGGCAGTGGTCAATAGCTGCCAGAGAAAAGATACAAACGTAGATGAAATGCTGGAACAAAGGCATGAAAGCAGCACTGCGCTTACGCTCACAACTGCAGTGAAAAGACTGACATTAACCATGGTCACCTCACACTGAATTAGGCGACTCTGGGTGAGAGTGAGAACATATTGACCTGTCAAAGAAATATATGGGCCGTGTGTGTGTGTGTGTGTGTCTACATGTGTGTGCATTAGTGGTGGGAATCTTGAGGCACTTCATGATTTACTTCAGTGTTTCATTCAGGGTGCCAAGATATGTTCATAAAACAGTTCTCAATGCATCTCCAATTGTGAATTCTATAGATTACAGCATGTTTTTGTCTTGTATTTGGCAGATAGTGTTTACTTTCACTGTGCAATAGTCAAAGAACATGCCTTATTATTGAGTTTCCCGTCATAACTACTTTTAAGTGAAATTTATTCATTTAACATGAGACATTTTTTGGAATTATATATAAAATAATCCATTTATAAATCATTTATGAATAGAGAAAATCAACCGAAAATAAGTGTAAAAGGACAGGAGTGACCAAAACTAGACATCAAAAACTGATTCAAAAATAGAAAAGAGAGAAAGTTGGACTCCTGGGAACGATGCAATATCAACACCATCAGATAAACAGTGCTACAGCTTCCTGCTACTGGTGAGACTGTGGATGCATGGAGGTTCATGAAAGGTGCAATATTCATAGTTAAAAGACATTATTGTGTAAATGGGTTGCTGTTGTGGACATTAGGGGTTTCATGCCTTCAGATTTTTTTAATTTAACAGTTGTGACAGTTATGAAAGTCATCTTCAACTTCAACTTAAAAATAACTTAGAAGCTTCTGGCGTTCTCAGAACAATGGACTGACAACCTCAGGTACGAGACCTCAATGTAGCTGAATGCGTTTTCAGGTGTGGAAATATATCCTCACTGATTTCTTGAACAGATCAAAGTTACTTGTTGAGACTAATACACTATATGTTTTCTGCTTTTACTTAACAGCTGTTGTGACTGGAAATTAGATTAAAGGGTGTCAACTGACTTTTGCACAGTTATGTACACAAGACCTGTGACCAATTTGTGACTTGTGTTATTTTGCATATAGAGTGTGCACATGGTATCAGAGCTGGGAAAAGTCAGCGATTCAGTGATTGCGCCCATTGAGCATGAGCATTAGCGTTCAATGTGAAGGCATTGTTGTGCGATTGACTGTACAAACAGATTCAGCAAGAATTCAGTGCTACATGTTTACAGACTGATGAAAGCTAAAGAAAAAAAAGCTAATGGCTGATGTTGAGACTGATGTCAGCTTCTTATTTGCCAGCTTCTTGTTCAAATTTCCTAGTTCCACCTTAAGTGGTGTAGCAGGTATGATAATTCATGAGGTACCAGAATGCAACTTTTGCCAGAAAGACTCAAAAAGGCAAAAGTGATAGAAAATGATATTTTACTTTTCGACAAGGTGTACAGTTTGAAGAATAACAATTCTTAAGGAATGAAGAGTCTTTACCATAAGCTCTGTCCTGCGCTCAGGTCTGGAAGTGTTTGGACCTTTGCAGATCCTGTTGGAAGGCAGAGGCAGGGCTTACTCCCTGGACCACAGGACCAGGACCAAACTGGTGGTGGTGGTGGGGGGGGCGGGTAGGAGAACGTCGAAATGTCACCACCTGAAAGTGGCAGAACAGGAACTTAAATTGAATCCTTTTAAGGCCAGGTGGCAGACTGTGATTGGCCAGAGTAATGAATCCTGACCTGTCAGGAATGCTGGATTTTGTAGTCATCAATTCAATATTGCATATATATATATATATATATA